>JABUQX010078709.1:20000-30000 GCA_015478945.1 Trachelipus rathkii
GTATAAAGATTTTACTTTCAGTATTCTTATTAATTGAAGCTTGCTTTTACAAAGGAAAAGCAAAGAATGCAAATGAGAAATTTACAATAGCTATATAGGTTACATAGGGCATGACTAATATATTATATTATATTAACTACAAACACGGTGACTTCTGTTGTAAAGGTTACTATAACTTTATGCTCTTACCCAATTGCGGATACTATAACTATTATACTTAATTTATAGTAACTACTGTGAAATGGTTAATCAACCTAATAAACATGACGCAGTGAGATAACGCAAACTTTGAATCTATATTAATACAAAATTTTCTGAAATACTCGTGCAAGACTTTGATTCAATTATTTTTTTATGTTTTCACTAGGCAAAAAATTTTGTATAATATTAATATATTAATATATATAAATATTATATATTATTAATATTACTTTATATATATATATATAGTTATATAATATATAATTAATATATTATATATTATATATATTATATAATATATATAATTAATAATATATTATATTATAATATATATATATTTTTAATATTAATATATAAATATATATATTAATATATATATTAATATATATTATAATAATATATATATATATATTATATATAAATATATAATAATATATATATATATATATATATATTATATATATAATATATATTATATATAATTAATTTCTCATACATATATTATATATATATATTTATATATATAAATTATAAATAATAGTTATATATATAATATATATAATATATATATAATATTAATATATTATATATATAAATAATTTTATATATATATATACTATAATATAATTAATATATATTATTTAATTATATGAATATATATAATTATTATAATATTAATATTAATTTAACTTAATAATATATATATATTATATATATAATATTAATATATATTCATATAATATTATATAATATATAACTATTATAATATAATAAATACATCTATACTATCTGAGGAAGAAGGGGGGCTTAACAATGCCACTATGATATGTGAAATTCCTAGTGGTATGTATCTATAAATAGAGCATTTGATAAATTGATACCACTACTATCAGTAAAATATTTCCAAGAAGACACTGCAAAAGGAATAATTTTCAACAATTCTTCGGTACATGAGAACAATAAAGACAAATCAATCTCTATCCCCTTACGTAAATGTCAGCATCGTCACTTCCTTGAGAGTAAGCATGCCTCATAAAAATGAATAGGGATAACGTACTAAAGGATAAGTATCTCGTATCTCAATATAAACTATTTATATTATTACTGATGTAGCCAATACGATTGTTATATCGAATTTCATTGTAGTTTGAAATATCTTCTGATTACTTGCGATACTTCGTGAGGCATTCTCATTCATGGCGAAAATTAAGAGAAAGAACAATACATATAATATTTGAAAGCACTATCAATAGTTAGATATTATGAAGAAGAAATGAGACTCACACTTGACTCTCGCTCACTCGTCTTCCTATGCTTATATGTCTCAAATACAGAACACAATATGCCTCATAAGCTTGGCAGAGCGGGAGGGATGAACCTCCTCCTGCCCCCTGACAAAAACATTTAATTTGATATCATGTCTCGTGAATAGAATAGACATTTAAACTTGGAATTATCAAAAGTATATAGACTCAAAATACTTTGAAAATAATTGACATGACACGATTAATTATATAGAATAGAATATATATTTGAACTCGCTTAACATAAATCGAATTTTGACCCTGGTAAGGACACACTGAAAGTTTATATGATTTTGAGCACTTTGTTGCCAGCCCAATCGTAGATATTTTAACGTGAATTATCTCGCGACTTAGACTTGTCTTCACCTACATTCAGTTGGTTAGATATAGATAGCATTTTTATGAATAATAATACTGTCAAATCTTTAATCACACGAAAGCCCATAATTAGTGTTAGAATTATTTATAATGATTGACTAAACATAGTTAGTAATTTTTTCTATCATCCCTATTCATTGTTTAATTTAGTTCCTTTGAAGGACAGATCCCTTGATGCTGTTATAGATTTATTTGATTGTTTATTTCAATTATAAACAAAAACGTGTGTCCGTAGCCCAAGAATCTTATGACTCTATGTCGCATGATTCCAAGGATGTCTCTAAAATAGATTATATTCTCTAATACAAAATTGAATAAAGATATTTGTTAGTCAGCATCCAGATCTTCCCCAAAATCAATTAGATATTATAATCCTCTGTCGAAGTTTTGGACATCAGTTTGAAAAAGACACAGTGGTCTTAAATTAGGTCGGTGGGTATATGCACGGGAGAAAAGTGTTTTGTCCAATAAGGTATGGTATGCAATTTCATCTCCTAAATTTGTTATAAGTGTCCTATTGTTTTTCAATGATTTTAAATAACCATATCATAGTAAGTATGTCATCTACACATTCTGAGATATAATGAGTGCAAAATTATAAATAAAATCAAATATGGCACACATGGTCTTATTAGAGTATCAACAACTTTAATTAAATGTGTCAGTACTTTTAAAACCTTTTTTTATGCCAGTAAATTGCAACTCTTGTGTAAGCTAAGAAATATTCAGACAATTAAAAGCTGCTGGTAACCATCTCTTGATTCGGACTATTACATTTTTCAATAGAAATTTATGGAAACAGAACAAGCGTGCGCTAACATTGCAATGCATGGGCAACATATTATCTACTGAATATCATTCTTCCGATTATATTTCATCTGTATAATTAAGAATTAATAATTATATATTTTTAGTTTTTTTTAAGATATTTTTAAGATATATAAAAGAAGGGTTGTTAAAACAGAGGTTACTAATTTTTTTTAGTATATATTAGCGATTAACCATTATGCATAACTTATTTATTGTAAGCTTTTTTCATGTAAAATCATAAAGCAACAGTCTTTAAGTTTTTTAATTTACTATTACAGTAGTTAGGTAAATTAGATCTAAAATATTCTTACTAGATGAGAGTTGCTACAACTATATGTCTGTGAGATATATATATGGTTTTTAATAAATGGTATAATATAAATGACTAAAAGACGATCAATATATATTTATTTATATAATCACTAAGATAAATATTATATAGATACTAGAAAACATTGTTATTTTATACATAGCAAAGAATAATTGAAATTATATTAAATTACCAATATATTATATATATATATTAATATTATATATATATTTAAATTATATAATAATATTTAATATAATATATATATACTATATATATTAATAATTTATATAATATATATAATAATTATATATAATATAATATTATAATATATTTTAGTATATATATATATAATATATATATACTATATATATATATATATATATATTAATTTAATTATAGTAATAATATTTATAATATTTATATTATAATATATAATTATTTAAGTAATATAATAATTATATATTATAGTATAATATTTAATAAAGACAATATATTAATAATATCATATTTATGACCACCAATACAAACTAATATATTCAGTATTATATTATTAATAATTTGTTTATTTTCTTTATAAAAATTTCGTACTTATAATTAGTGAGTATATATAAACAATTTTAGTCAAATTAACTTAATGTTTATTAAATATATATATATATTCTTATTACTTATTTCGTTGTTATGCAATTTCTGTATTTCGAAAAGAGTGACGACGGAGATATCGTGATTTTGGAATTTAGGTTTGAAATTAATATTATATAAACTCTTCAGTGAAATATTTAAATTATGAGTTTACTCGTGATTGATTAATAATTGATTACAATCGACTACATGATCATATTACATTATTTATATACTATTATGCAAAAAAATTAAGATTACTTATGAAGTAATATAACATCTTATGCACATAACGCAAAATATAACTACATTCATACAACTAACTAACACACATATACACCATATCTAATAATACTATACTTATATACATTAAGATTCTGCAGTGAGTAAGCCTGGTTCATCACGCGAGCGACCACATATAAGTGGTTGTATGTAGCGCTTCTAATTTCAGCTCTGTTAATAGTTAAACTGATGTACAACCTATTGACGTTATTGTTTATGATGTTTTTCATATACTTTTCTATACTAATATAACTTACCATAGATATTAGAAGCTTGATTTCTAAGTAAGTTCAGAAACATATTTTATAAATAGCTTATTATTATATTATATAAATAGTAATATAATATATATAATTATCCGATTGATTAGTAGTTTTGAATATGTTTCTTACATATAACCTCATATAGATTAATAAGCTTTGTGAGCATCTGATCTATTGAATATTACTATTAACAAGAAGTGTAATACTTTGAAGATACAGTAATTATATATTTTTGAATTGATTATTTAGTAATAATTATCTAATCGATATTCTCTGCCATAGATATAAAAGGATAAATTGATACTGTATCAAATTTTTATACTTCCAATTAACTCGCTGTAAAGGGGAATTGTAATAATACCGTGAAATTTCTGAAAATTATTATTTGTGATAATGTTGAATATGGATGCTATTGGTTGCCATACTATTATATATCTGTAAATTTTTATATTAAAGATATAAATATTAAATATTATTAACCCTAGGCATATCTTAAAAATTTTGCTTATATAGCCAACATACCATTAACTCACACTAAAAAACTATATTGATGTAAAATAAACTTTTAAAATCAGTTAAAATGTTAATAGATTTAAATAAAATTTAATAATTATATATATCGAGTGATATGGTTGATAAAATATAATAAATTTATATATAAATGTTGACAAATATTTTATTAAAAATATGCGATAATATAAAAAATATAATTTTTCTTAAAATATGAAAAAAATAATTTGATTTATCATAAAATTTTTATAGTTTTTTTTTTTTTTATTTTTTTTTTTTTTTTTTTTTTATTTTCTTTTTTTTAGTGATTTTTTAGTATTTTTTTTTAATTATTAACTTTTTTTTCGAATTTTTTTTACTGAGTTATTTTGTAAATACTTTAAAATAGTGAAAAATATTATGCACACCTATATTATGTGGGGGATTTACACAGATATTTCACTTCTTTCCCCATGACTGGAGATGGACTGCATACCCTATTAAGTAAGAGTGTAATAAAACAAGTGCTACTGAAAAATACTGAAAATATGATAATATAAAGAAATATTTAAATCGAAAATAAGTGAAATGAGAGATAAGAAAAAGACCAGTCGCGTATACATCGATATACATTTTCTGACCTTTAGATGTGGATACTCTTAACCTTTATATTATTGAAAAATCATTCAAGTCGATAACTCAGCATTATTATAATATTTGTTACTTCGTTTCTGAGTGCTTCATGGTGATACTTTTTGGTGCTAAGCGACTCTCCTATTGCATGCTCTCTCTTGGTGTCTCTAATGTATGTGGGATAATGTTGCCACTTAGTGTGGCGGCAGTTCCCATTAAATGTGTTCAAGCCAGCGCTGAAGAGATATAAAAAGAAGAAAAAGCTGAATAGCGGCCGCCATAGACAGTAATCTAAGATCACTGCAGGAATAGTTTTTCACTGCTATTATGCACATCGACTTTTCTGAGAGGGTCATACGGCCTATATTGAAGCGCAAGGAATCCACAGAGTTTTCTCTGCTCCATTGTTCAAGAGAAAAATTACACAAGTGTGGACTGTTATCCCAGAGGTATCAAATCTGTATATATCTTTCTTTGCACATCGGGAAACGCAGAGGACGTCTCGTGACTTTTGTGAGAAAAATTTTCACCAAGCACACCAGCGACCCTTAATAGTAATTTTCAGGCCACTAACCAACGACTTATCATCCATCCTTTTCACGTAGAAACCATGCGAAAGTTTGAAGCGCATCGATCGAGAGATGATGTTGACTATTCGCAGTTATTTTTCTAAACGTACATTTAGCCCTTTTCTTCACTGTTTGGTCACAAAATCAATTGTCTTGCGCCCTCTCCAGTTGACGGTGCTCCCGAGTTATTCATCTATATATAGCAATGTGTGTCCCACACTAAACACGACCCTAAGATGTCAGTGACTGAAAGCTGAGGATATTCCGTACTTTAGATGCGTGATAAACACTTTTGGAGTTGCTTTCATAACTCCTATATAGTATTCTCTCCACTCAATCATATTATATTAACCAGTGCAAAGTAGCGAGAACAGTGAGAATGAACCCAACAGTGATAAAGAAGTTATCTGGAGTGAGCCTTGCACAATTCGAGATATACTGTGAGCTTACATTTAGTCTATTCACCAAAGATTTAAGTTGCACCAGCCACCTTCCTCTATTCACCCCAGAGCTATGATGTATATACTTAAAAACTTACGTGTTTTTCATCCATGCCCTATTCACCTTGGTGAATACAATTCGATATATTCCCTAAATAGTTTAAGACATGCGGAGGACGCCTTGGATTGGCAGTTGCCTTCACCGATGCGGCAAGGAACTAAATAATTTCAGCACCTGATTTGGACTGATCCTAGCTCACAAAACCATTACCTTGGTAGGGGAGAGGAATGTTAAATGGTGAAAGTCTGGTTAAAGTTGTGTGTTGAAAGAAGAATTTTGATAGTGGAATACTTGGTTTTCAAAAAAAAGTGAAATAAATCTACTATATGATATTACCATAGCAATGAGTGTGATTCCGTATAACGAGTGATAGATCGCGCGTCCTTTTAACGAACAACTCTCCAAAAAATCCCGGTTTTACTGATTATGTTGTGTTGTTCTAACCTGAGATGCCATACTGCGAAATTAGACTCGGAGAAATTCACCAAGCCATTACAGAAATAGTAAACATGTAATGTGTATGCACGTGCGAGGGAGGTGGATAAGATTATTTGCGGGTTAGACCAATCATCCTCCAGAGTTTTTTGAGTGTGTTTGCAGTTATCGCGACTGTTATCTTATGGTTATGAGTTCTGCCAGGTGACAATGTCTGTGAACGGTACTACCGGGACGTCACCCATGGGCCGAGAACAATACCAGACGCATCGTAGAAATGACTTAGAAGTATTGAAAAATTTTAGAGGAGACTCAAGTGTCTAAAGAGGGATTTAGTATTAATGAGAGAAGGTATATTGTTAGTAAGTGAATATAGGTAAGAGACGTGAGAGGGGACGGTATTGGTATAGAGGTGTATAGGGGTATTAGTTGGTATTATTGATGATATTTAAATAAAGTAATATTATATATTATGAGCAGTATTGTAATAAGCTATTAAAGTAATGTAGGTAGTAAAAAGGGTGGTTTTGCAATGAGTGACATGAGTAATAAGGAAAATAAGATAGTTTATATAGTTTTGATATATGTTTTGGTATATAGATATATATATATATATATATATATATATATTATATATATATTATTATATATATAATATATATATTATATTATATAAGATGTTATAAGGAGTGAAGGATATGGTGTTGAAGGAAAAAGAAAGACTTAATGGATAATAATGGTATTGATAAATGTATAGGAGATAATGAAAAGTCTATTATGAAGAATGTTAGTTAAGGTTAGTGAAGTAAGTGAGATGCCAGTAAGGTGGATTTTTCAGGTGGCGTATCACGCCGAAGTAGAAAAATAGCGAGATATAAGTATGGTCTAATAGTTCGTGTAGAGAGATAGAGTAGAAGTCGGAAAATTTATGTTAATTCGCAGGAGCAAAGCTTAGGATGTCTGCGGTGTAAGATAGCGGTAATAATGTAAAGTAATAAGTTATTTAAGATTGGTTAGCTACAAGGGGTATGCGGTTCAAGGGATAAGAGGAATTTAGAAGAGGAGTATAATGGGGAGTGAATTAGTGAGAGGAGAGATAGTAGGTTGAGTGAAAGGTAGGTAGTAGGATAATAATTTTTTATAGTCATTGTATGATAATTTGAAGTGTATATATATATATATATAATATATAATTATAGTATTAATATATTATAGGTAGGGGAAGTGAAAGGTAAGATTGGAGCAGATTAGAGTAGATGTGGAGGATAGTATGAATTTAGGTGAGATAGGTAAAGGTATAGGTGGTAGGATAATACAAATGGATTATGATAATATATCTAGGCCAAGAATAAAAGAGGATATACAAAAAAATGGAAGTCCGCATATAGACTCATGGGGCGTAAGTTATGAGAATGAGTGAGAACTTAGCTAATAGTCGAATGACACTAATAACAAAGGAAATTTAGGTGGTGTGTAAAATACAGTCTGTATTAGATTTTTTACTTTTATAAGATGAGCAAGGAGGTGTAAGTGTGAAACAGGATACATCGAAAACAAGTACTCTGCAAATAAGAGTTAGTTGCATATTTATATGTTTGTTTGGTTCACCTAAATGAGAGTGGAAGAATATTAAAGAATGAACCATTTACCCTATTAATGAGAGGTGAGCCTATGTACAAACCCCTTCCGTTTCCGCCATAGAAGGAGCCCACCTCCCATTTTGATTAAGATTTGGCCCCAAAAATAGGTATGTTGATATTTGTAACTATGGAAGAGCCCAGAATTAATACACAGCGGTTAACCCCGACAAAAATAGGAGCCGAGATAGAGCTGGTTTTTAACGAGGGACGATCCATGCGTCCCCGCCGAAGTTATACAAGAGGATTTTTAGCGACGGAAGAGGTGAACTAGCCGTGACCAGAGTTTTACACTTAAAGAGTGGACTTTTTAGTCCCGCACATCAGTTTGTGCGCCACCATAGTGCATATTTGGATATGCCCTCCTTCTCCAGAATTATAAGAGAAAAGCAATTTGATATACAGAATGAAAGAGAGAACATTAAGTCAATTTGATGTTTCTCCCCAGAGGCCTAGTTTGGAAGGAAATGACAATTATTTGTGGGAACTCTGGGGCTAGCAATTTTCACGGTTTAAATCTATGTATCCTCCCAGTAATAATAGTGGGAGGTAGAATATAGAGAGAGTGTCATGAGCGTGTGCGACAATCGTAGCGTAATGGTAGAACTGATTGGAGTAGTATACCAGTTTGGAAAAACTTACTAAATATTAATATTGAAAGTCTTATTTGATGATGACATTATTCTGATGTCTAGGTGTTATTTATAATTATCTTTGCCTAAAATATCCTCACTATAGTGTGGTTTTATGAGAGTGTTGCAGAGGAATGTGAGGGAGGGAGGGGGCTCTTGAGACTGATTGACAAAAAATTGTGTTACAGCGTGGATTGATAGTGTTAAGGAATGTAGACATAAAGTATGTGTTAGTCGGTTATCTTAAACTTTGCCTAGTGGCGAGACGCGCTGTCTTAAAACTAACGTTGCTATACCTAGTTATTTGGTGAGTAAGTTTGAGTGAATATGAATAAGTGGCAAAAAAGGTAGCTTAATATAAATTCAGGTAAGAGTAATAATGTACTATTAGTGTTGAGTAGAGTAGGAAATAAGAGGGGAGGTTTAGAGGTTCGAGTATTAATGTATGTGATAGGTAGTAATTAGAAGATAGATAAAGTATTTTATATAGTAATTATTTATAGATGGATTTGGTTAAGCGGAGGTAATAAGGAGAGAGATAGAACAATGAGTATAGAGAAGTAGATGTGAGAGACTATTGATGGGTCTAAGAAATATGAAAGGGGGGATTTATCACAGAAAGTTATAGATTAAGTATGTTTATAAAAAAAGATATTTTGATGTACAGCGGTTGTATGGGTTAGTGTGAAACGTGTGTGATTGGCCAGGTCCAGAGAAGTTTGGAAAGTATTGAGATGAAGGGTTGAGAGCGTTTTGGTGTTAGTGCAGAAAGGTAGAGAATTAGTAAATGATAGGTGTACGTGAGGAGAATGTTTAATTGGATGAATGATTTTAGTGGGTAAGACGGTATGAGATAAGCGGAATGTTTTAAAAGATGGTATTGGGGATTCTTAGTGAGAATGGAGGAAATCATGGAGTGGTTTATGGAGAAT
>JABUQX010078710.1:0-7500 GCA_015478945.1 Trachelipus rathkii
TAATATATTATATATATATATATATATATATATATATATATATATTTATATATTATATATATAAATTATATATATAATATATATATATATATATATATTATATCATTATATAATATATATATATATATAGTACTAGGTTATGTTTTTTTTCCCTCGATTTTGAATAAAATTCCCACGGTAAAAGGGGTCGCACTACCCCTTCGATCGACGAAAAAAAACCGAAGGTTTTTTTTTCGATTCAAATAAAAATGAATAAATAAATAAATAAATAATAAATAAATTAATAAATTTTATTTATTAAATTAAATTAAATTAATAAATAAATTAATAAATAAATAAATAAATTAATAAATAAATACATAAATAATGTTTAATTACCGAATATTAT
This sequence comes from Trachelipus rathkii, assembly GCA_015478945.1. Lineage (NCBI taxonomy): Eukaryota > Metazoa > Arthropoda > Malacostraca > Isopoda > Trachelipodidae > Trachelipus > Trachelipus rathkii. The sequence goes on from JABUQX010078710.1 coordinate 389, forward strand.
TTTTATTGACGTGTATATTCCGCAGCCGGTTTGTGGGCCGCCCGCAGCGCCACCGCACCGCACGTACGAACGGTACGATGCACCTCACTTAGTAGAGGATATGAGTTTTGCCCACATCGGTATCTCTCTCAACTTGACAACCCATAGGGGGTGACGTACCTCGTCGTAGACGAGGTTCGCTGGGCATGCCACCAAGGGGGGGGGTGTCTCAAGCCCCCAGAATGAGATATTGACGTAGAGGCTGAAACTTGGTATACACCTTTTCATATAAGGTACCCACATCAAATATGGAGTTAAATAACCGTACACCCCCAAAGGGGGTCCTCCAGCCCCCAAAATCTGAGATATTACGTAGAGGCTGAAACTTGTATACACTTTATATAAGGTACTAATCATATAAGGAGTTAAAAAAACCGTACACCAAGGGGGGGTCTCCAGCCCCCAAAACCTGAAATGATCGTAGAAGGTTGAAATTTGGAGATAGTATAGAGGAGGAATGAGTAAGTAGGACACGGATCCGGAGTCGGTGGCGCGGCTCCGTGCTGGTCGCGGGTGGCGGTGCTGAGTTAGTAAATATTTGTCCTCGACCCATATTGGTATAAAAATATATGTCTTAAATAAGGTATAGATTTCGAATATGAATGGTTTGAAGCCCCTGCGAAAAGAGTTCCGACAGCTGGCCCCGGGGACGGTGTGCACCCGCAGGCGCAATTCCGGCGTGAAACCGGCGCGCCGCCCGCAGGCGCGATCCGGCGCGAAACCACCGCGAGAACGCAAACGTGTTCAGTTTTCTTTTAATAAATTTTATAATTTTTTTCAGCTTTTACGAGTGAGCTTTTGTTTTCAACTTAATTTTTTTTTTTTTTCAAAAATTTATTATTTTTTATTTATTTTTTTAATTTATTTTTTGTTTTTACTAAAATCTTTTATGCTTTTCATGTTTATAACGTAAAAATTTACGTTTTTACATACCCTAAATCAGTAAATCAGTAAATCAAAACCACCCACACTATCCTCCTACCCTGCTATGATCTATTGATCTATTGATTCAAGTCATATTTTTACTAAAATTGTTATGTTTTACATACCCTAAATCAGTAAATCAGTAAATCAGTAAATCAAACTACCCTCCTTAACACCCTTCTTTCTATCCGTGATCTATTGATCTATTGATCTATTGATCTATTGATCTATTGATCTATTGATCTATTGATCTATTGATCTATTGATTCAAGTCATATTTTTTATTAAAATTGTTATGTTTTACATACCCTAAATCAGTAAATCAGTAAATCAAACCACCATCCAACCACCCTCCTACCATCCATGTCTATGATCTATTGATCTATTGATCTATTGATCTATTGAGTCAAGGTATATTTTTCTATAGTATAAATAAGTTCTTTGGTTAAAAGTAGGAAAAGAAAACAAGTTTTTATTTTAAAGCGTTTATAACATAAGTGCAAACCTTCTCTTATTCATTAGTGTTCAGGTGTCAACCTAGGATGGACGTTGGTAAATTTATGTTCCGTGCTCCAGCTACGTGTCTTGTGTCTGGTCCTACAGGCTGCGGGAAAACTTTTCTGTTATTAAATATTTTAAAAGAGGTTGAGATCTTCGAACAGCAACCTGTTAAAATCATATGGTGCTACAGTGTTTACCAAGAAAAGTTTAGTGATTACAAGTGTAATTCAATTTCAACGAAGGTATATGATTAAAAGCTTCTTCAATGTTTACCAGGTATAAATATAATCCTTGATGATTTTGAATGCTACATGATGAGGATTAGCTGAAACTTTCACAGTTTACTCTCATCATTTAAACATCACTGTATTTTTTTATAACGCAGAATATCTTTCATCAGAATAAGTATATGAGGGATGTGTCTTTAAATACACAGTATTTAATCTTGTTCGGGCAAAGAAGGGATATGAGTCAGGTCAATGTTGTAGCTACCCAAATGTTCCCTACTCAACGTAAAGAGTTCCTAAAAGTATATAAAGAAGTTACATCTATACCTCACGGTTATTTACTCTGTGAGCTTCATCCTAAGAACACGCATAGAGTGTTACTGCGTACAAATATCTTACATTCGAAATTGAAACTGTATTCATACCTGAATAATGAGTACTCTAGTCGCAGATTATTTAAACCTCTTATGAGAAAATTTTAAACCTGAACGGCTTCTGAAAAAGTAGTAAACTGATCTGTGAGATGAAAATTTCATACAATTAATAGCGAAAGTAATTACGATAATCTTTTACTTCAATGTTCATTAATGCTACTCTGTAGCTAAAAATGAAGTCGTCATAGAAGCCATCATTAAACCAACTTGCTGGTAACGTAGAAAACTAAAATAAAAAGAAGGCCTTTACAAAAAGGCGGAGGGTGTGTTCCTACCTTTAACTATTTTTTCTGTATAGCCCCTTTGATAAACCAGTTGGCTTTGCTCAATGATGAAGAGGTGTGGTTTTTACCCTACGCGATTTGAGGAAAGATGATATGGGCACAGGAACCCTCTCTACACACAACAACAACAACAAACAACAACAACAACACAACAACAAAACAACAACACAACAACAAAACACAACAATCAACAACAGCAACAACACAGCAACCACAACACAACACAACAGCCACATACAACAACAGCAACACAACACAAGCCCAACGAGAATAACAACAACAACAGTTCGAACAACAGATCGGGTATAACCCTTATCAACCGTTGCATCAACAGCAACCTTTGAGTTTATATGATCCGCAAGTTGATCAGATAAATAATTACGAGAAGGAATTGTATCGAATATTAAACTCTGATGTTAACATTCACGAAAAGAATCCTATATCAAAATGCTATACAAAAATTAGTAGATCTAAAAGCTTTATTTAATTCACCTAAAGAAGATTCAGCTCCAGCACCAGATACTAAGATTGAAGTGAAGAGAGAAGATAATTTTAAACATGTCCTCAAGGAAAGCTTACCAATGAGAAGTAAGAAAACGGGTTTAGCTCTATATAATATTTTAAAAGATCAGATTACATGGACCAGCCTCGGCAAATCAATTTGAGGAGAAACAATATTTGGTTGCGAATATTGTTGACTTGATATCCGATCTCTCGCGTGATTGGAAGAAGGCTCCTGTAACAGGCTGGAATAGGATCAAACAAGCTTCAGACTATTAATTTTCCGAGAACTTTAATCCAGAATAAACAAAGATTAGCTGATCTGGATAATATTCCAATGTCTCCTAGACCAGATGCGAGTCCTTCTGGTACTTCTTTTGCATCGGACAGATTTAAGTTGCTAAGTAGAAACACATTACGCTCAAGTGCAGGTAGAATAAGAAAAAAAACATCCATTGCATCAAAATGGATTAGTTCCTAATTATTTATTGGGCTTTTTTATATGATTGTATTGTTTGTAATTTAAAATAATGTATATACAAGTTATGATATCTTTCTGTATACATCTGCTATGTTTTTAGACTTGTAATTAAAAATAGTTAATATTATTTTGTAGTTAAAATAAAATATTTCATATACATTTGGTTTTTATATCACCTTTCAGTATAAATGAATATAATTTTTATTGTTAATGTCATTGTGAGTCATGGAGGCTAAGGAGGCGGTCGATAAATATTACTTTGATGTGAAACAGCCATACAGTTACGGTGGTTTTTCAAGGTTCGCTTCAAAGTTTCCTCAAATTAATAAAAAAGAATTGAAAAAATATTTACAAGGGGAGGATGCTTTTACTCTACATAAACCTATACGAAAAAAATTTCCTACACGGAAAACCATAGCCCCACATTTAGATAACGTATGGCAGTTAGATTTGACAGAGATGATAAAATATAAAGTTTACAATGAGGGGTATCAATACATTCTTTTTGTGATAGATGTATATTCCAGGTATTTATGGTTAAAGGCTTTAAAAGATAAAAAGTCAAAAACTGTTGCTGAAGCTGTGAGAGAAATTATAAATGAGGATAACAGATATCCTCAATTGATGTGGTCAGATAAAGGTTCAGAATTTTTAGGTAAAGAGTTTCAAGAAATAGTTACAGAGTATGACATAGGGTATTACAACACTTTTTCAGTTAATAAAGCTGCAATAGTTGAAAGAGTACAAAGAACTATAAAAGAAAGAATGCACAGATATTTCACGAAGATGAATACATTTAAATATATAGATATACTGCAAGACTTGGCTTATTCTTATAATAGGTCTTATCATAGAACACTTAAGAAGACCCCTCTAGAGATGGTGAAGACAAAACCCTCAGTTCCGAGTCGTCCTGTACGAAAAATAAAAGATAACACAGGCATTAAATTAGGAGATTATGTGAGAGTGTCTAGGTCAGATGAAAATTTCAGAAAAGGGTATGAGGCTGGATGGTCGAGAGAAGTTTTTAAAGTAGATACCGTCAGAGAATTCCCGAGAGACGGGTTAAAATTATACTATCTTGAGGATTTAGATGGTGAAAAAATAAAAGGAGGGTTCTATAAACAAGAAATACAGAAAATACGGTTTGATCCTAAGAGTCACGAGTATAAAATAGAAAAAATATTAGGATCTAAAGGAAAAGGTAAAAATAAACAGTATCTTGTCAATGGGTAGGTTTACCCAGCGGAAGTTTTAATAGTTATAAATGCTAGTGAAATAAGAACATTGATCAGTTTACTTGTGACATGAGAGTGAAGATCATTTCTATTTAGCTGCTTCATTCGCTTCTATGGATCTCCTATCCTGAAATATCGGACTATACAACCCAATTATTGAACCCTATAACTTTTGATCGAGAAATATATGAAGCAGGTATTAAGTGAATATTCTCGACGCTATATAGAGAATATGCCTTTTTATATTTGGCTTTTATACGTATTTAGAAATTTGATAATGTTAAAAATGTATTAAAAATTAAAGCATGTTTACAGATGAAATGTTATCAAACGAGGCAACAATGAATATTCTTGAAATTTTTTAATAAACGCACGTCCTTATAAATCGTTACCTGATGTGTTCAAATAGACTTAACAAAAAATTTGAAGCAGTCAGTTATGTACAGATTAGTGTTTTCTTGTTAATAAATCCGTTAACGAAGATAACGCTTTAATCACTTTAAAATCTCAAACTCATGTGAACTGAAAGATATGTTTATTTATTTTCCGGCCTTCAACCTTGGTTTTCGTTAATTGTTGTTACTCACATGTATACAAAATATTGGGAAATAATATCAAACCATCTCTAAAGGATCTAATGCGTTATATACCAACGATGGAAGAGTATGTCTCAAAAAATGACACCAAGAGTTCATTACATTTGGTATGTTTGCCTACTAAGATGTTTCAAGATCCAGGTATGGCCTATGTTTATACAGATATTGTAGACCTTCAGTATGTAGGGAATACTAAAGCCTCTTTGTTAAGAGTAGTTCATTTTCCTAAAGGTCGTAAAGTTATAAGCTTTCCTAATGTTCACTACTTACCTATGAGTAAGACCCAACTGAGTTCAGTTCGCGTTTATATAAGAGACGTCGAAGGCAAACCATACCCATTCACAATTGGTACAGCAGTGTGTAAAGTACACATAAGAAAGAAGCTCCGGTAAATAATAATAATGGAAAGAGAAAGAGTCTTCAGGGGTTCAAGAATGCAGAGGGGATATGGTTTAGGAGGATTTTTTGCTTCGTTATTTCGTAGAGCTATTCCCCTGTTTAAATCAGGAGGTAAATACATTGCTAAAAAAGCAGCCAGAACGGGAATAAACACAATCCAGGATATTATGGGGGGTGTCGACCCTCGTAGTGCTGTAAAACGCCGCATAGCCGATGTTTCAGATGAAATGTTAGACGATGTCAAACGAAAACTACGACGTAAGATGACTGGTCAAGGTGTAGGTCACCGTAAAAAACCTGTAAAGAGGAATAGGAAAGGGCCATTAAAGAAAAAGTGTTTTGATGTGTTTGCTCTCTAATAATGATGATAAGTGGTAACTTTTTTATATAAATAATGACAACCTGTAACTATTTCGTATATAAGGAATGTTTAAACAAATCTCTCCTCATTATACGCCAGACGATTGTATTTATATATATATATAATAATGACAACCTGTAATAATTTTCGTATATAAGGAATGTATAAACAAATCTCTTCTCATTATCGTCAGAACGACTGCACCAAGCATGATGCATTTTCTCCATACTCTAGCCCAAGACTGTTGTATAGAGTGGAATTTTTACCTGCTTCTCAGTGAACCTACACAGATCAGCGGAGTGAGTCCAATTTTTAATTATATTAACCCCGTTCACGCTATCACAAATACCGATGTACCTCTCGAATTCAATATCCCCGGCACTTCTGACCAATATCTTGACCCTTCGAATGTGTTTTTATATTTGAAAGTGAAATTAGTAAACGAAGATGGATCAGATCTCACAGGAACCGATCACGTAGTGTACTCCGAGACAAATTTCCTGTATACGTGTTTTAATCAACTTGAGGTGTTTTTAAATGAAACTTCTCTCGGAGCGTCAGCGGCAAGTTACCCTTATCGAAGTTATATTGAAACTTTACTAAATTATTCTCAAGATGCTAAGGAGTCTCACCTGCAATCATGTGGTTACTATAATTTGAAAGATGTAGAGAAACATAGAACCGACGCTGCTAAGTCTAAAAATAACACGTATGAATATTATGGACGTGTAAACGGTGATATATTCTCTCAGGAAAGACTTATTCTATCATCAGTGGACACCCGCATCAGGTTAACTAGATCTACACCTGAATTTGCTCTTAATGTTAAAAGTGCCCTTTTAGCCACAACTACGGCTCCAAAGCCTATTTTTAAATTACTGGATGCTTATCTATATGTACGTAAAGTGAAATTATCTCCCATTAAACATATGGAAATAGAGAAATCTCTTTTAACCGATACAGCAAAATATCCAATCAAGAGAATTGAGACTAAAATTTTTAACTTTACCCAAGGATTATCGAGTATTAATATACCTAACATTGTTAATGGTAGCTTACCTCAGAAGGTAATAATAGGAATTGTAGAACATGATGCTTATTCTGGAAACTATGGAAAGTCCGCCTTT
>JABUQX010078710.1:12500-15000 GCA_015478945.1 Trachelipus rathkii
ATTATTTTTATTTTATTATTATATTATTATTATTATTATTAATTTATTATTTTTATTATTTATTATTATTATATTATTATTATTATTATTAAGAATTGAACATCTATTAAATCATATCTACTGTTTTAGCTATGTAGGATCTTCTTATTATACCAAACATTTATATATTTGTTCTGCACCCATTTTTGACTAAAGATATAATCAATTATTACCAACCAACATCAACATCATCTGTACTATTATTATTATTATTATTATTATTATTATTATTATTATTATTATTATTATTATTATTATTATTATTATTATTATTATTATTATTATTATATTAAATCAATATTTTTCTCATAAAGTATTATATTTTTATTATAGAATATAAACTCATATATATTATTATTATTCATTATTATAATTATTATTATTATTATTATTATCATTATTATTTATTATTATAATATCATTATCATTATCATTATCATGTTATTATTATTATTATTATTATTGATTATTATTTATTATTAATTTATTATTATTATTAATTATTATATATTATTTATTATTATTATTATTATTAATTTAATATAATATTAATATTAATATATTTTCTTATTATTATTGTTATTTTAATAATTCAATAATGAATATTATAACTACGAATATTATTATTTATTATCATTATTTAAAATTCATAAGTTTATCATTATTTATTTTATTTTATTATTATTATTATTATTATTATTTTATTTTTATATTTTATTATTAATTATTATTATTATTATTATTATATTCATTATTATTATTATTATTATTATTATATTATTATTATTATTATTATTATTATTATTATTATTATTAGTTATTATCATTATTATTATTATTATTAGTATATTATTATTATTTATTAATTTATATTATTCTTATTAAAATTTTTATTCCTATTATTTGGTTTGTTATAATTATTATTATTATTATTCATTATTATTCTTATTATTGATTATTATTTTATTATTATTAATTTTATTATTATTAATTATTATTATTTTATTAATATTAATATTAATATTAATATTATTATCATTAAATTATTATTATTATTATTGTTATTTTTATTCATTATTATTATTATTATTATTATATTATTATTATTCATTATTATTATTTTAAATATTTATTATTATTATTATTTTTTAAATTAATTCTTATAAATATTTAATTAATCTTATTATTTTATTATTATTATTATTATTATTAATTTATTACTTATTATTATTATTATTATTATTATTATTATTTATTATCATTATTATTATTATTATTATTAATATTATTATATATTGATTTGGCAGAGATTAGCAAAAAAATTTCTATAGATTTATTCTGAAATTTATTACTAATATTACCACATGTGGGTCCTATACAAATAAATACTTGCTCCTTGTAGGAGTGTTTGTTTTCAACCTTTGTTGAAACTTGGAGTATATGTTACATTTATTCTTTTGAATGGCTTTTATAATATGTTCTCAATTGAAAGGGTAAATATATGGCATCACTTAATCAATTTTTAGCTACTAATCATTCTAATTCCCTTTGCCATCAATGGGGTCATCATTCATTAAACTATCAACTTTACTGCTAAGGGAATACTTCCTATTGATTCATAATCATGTACTCCTCCTTTTTGAAGAGAAGTAGTGTGACAAGTCTTCGACGTAGTCTCATCGTGGGCTCTGGTTCGCTCTCTGATCCGACTTGACGGCATGCTCATTCTACATCTATATTTTATACTCAACTGAATATTATCTGAATACAATTCTCTTAATTTCCCCACTTCGGAAAACGTATTTCGACTAGTATTTAATTAAAATTCGATACTTTTCCAACTCTATGAGTTTTAGGTTCTCCTTGAGTTTTCCCAACGAAACAAAAAATTGCGTCAGAGTAGGAGATTTTCTGTCATATTTAATTAACAATTTTAAACGGCATAGAGTGAATTTGACAAATATCGAATCCCACAATCACAAAAAATTATACTCACAGAACACCACTAGTATAGATCTATTGTAACATCAAAATCACACACTCTCTGTCATGCTTCTAGCATAATAAGGTTCGCTTTGGATGCGAAACAACGTCCACGTGGCTGGAATTTCGAAATGCGTTGAACCAAAGCAGGCTCCTATCAAGCTAGATAGATCTTTGCATTCGCGTAATTCATTTGGTTAGGAATACATGCAACACAGTCTCCCCTTGACCATAAACCCTACTGAGGTATGTATGGAACCAACCAAATTTTAGTGGGATAGAGGCTCGTGGAGCAAATTACAACTAACTAACTGAACTAACTAATAACTATCTAATTAACTATACATATATATATTATATATATATATATATATATATATTATATATTTAGTATATATAATTATATATATTGTTATATATATATATATATATTATATTATATATATATATAATATATATTATATATATATAATTATTA
>JABUQX010078710.1:22500-30000 GCA_015478945.1 Trachelipus rathkii
TATTTCTTTTTACTTTCATAAAATCAGCAAGGTTATGATAAGTTTTGTTAGGTAGAGACAGATTTTACTGTCTATATTTAGCAAAACTTATCATAACCTAAACTTAATGGGTCCTAAACCGAATTTAAACCTTAAAAAAATTTCGGTAGATCGATTAAAGTTATATATGAGAGATATTTGGCAGCGCTTTTTTAGTATTCTCACATTGGGACGAAAAATATATGAAAAAAACGATTATCGGAAAAATATCGATATTTCGTCAGAATCCGCTATACTCAACTATTACCCAAAATTGCTTAGCGAAGTTCTCGGGTTAGATTTCTAGAGTGTAACTATTTAGAGAAGTTCACCTTCTAGATGAAAGGCAAAAGTTTATGAAGTTTGAACTTTAATACTTTTAATAAAAAAAGATCGGTCATTGAAAAAAGTAGAAAAGAGTAGGAGATATAAAGTACCTTGAAGTAGTAGTAAGGGGGGTACAACCAGCAGGATAACTAGCAGATGCCAGATTTGTCGCTAAATTTTGTGACCTAGTCTTATTTATGGTACTTTTTAGGATCTGCCAGTTCTCCTGCTGGTTATGCCCCTCGTACTAACTGAATTACTCAACTCTTGATAGATTTATAGGTTGCATAATGGTTGTCTTCAACAGCAGCTATAGAACGATCAAAAAATAAAACAGAAACAGAAGTTACAGGGTTATAATAACATATAATTGGGGTGTGACCCATATGGTATGTAATAAAGGAAAAAGTAATTGAAAAACGTTGAAAATATTTTGTTACAATGATGAGATCCAGTATTATAATTACCGTTACACTTACATCATTTTATCTAAAGCTTGAAAAATATTCACTTCTTTTCCTTGTGGAGTCAGATATGATTTTTTCAGTTTTCCAAGAAATATGTTAGATATGAAACACTTTGAAGTCATACCGCTAGATAATCGAGATTTCTGATCATTACAATAAGGCAACAGTTCTCTCCTCAATTCAGACATTCTCACAAGAATATTACTTTGAGATTGCCATCTAACTATGTCTGAAAAAGAAAAGTGTTATGAAAACTACAGGACGTGCTTTTTTTTGTCGATTTTTTAAAAAAAGTTCACACCTCACGGTCATAGCCCTATTTTAGGTAATTCCTACCTAGGACCAGGACTAGGGATCGAACCCGAGCCCTTGCCATGCGACTCTGTCACTCTACCGATTGAGCCACAATAGCGGCTTTGCTTAAAGCTTAAAATTTTGTGACTTGCAATGCCAGAGATTTAATAAATTTGTAATCTTTGGATCTTCATCTTTAACTGTTTGTAATGTAGCTGAAATACTTTTCCCAACAAAAAATTCCTGTAGGATCTCATCAATTTCTATCTTAATTAAGATATTAATCGATGGGATCCTACAGGAATTTTTTGCTGGGTTCTTACTAATGCATATCTCTGAAGAATACAGTGATTACAGATCACCGCTTTTGCAACATTCTTGATTCCTATTAAAGCGACGGCATGTCTTCTCATCATTGCTTTTTCTCAATCTCTGCATTCTGCAATATATTTTTCCAAGATTATATCTTTCGTTTTCATTAAATTATCCATGCAATTAAAGTTTCAATTACTGCAATATACAGTTTTAAATTTCGCAGAAAAATTTAATGCACCTGTATTAAATGTGATAATAATTTTATTAATTAAAGTAATATCGAACAAAAACAAGTAAAATTAATAGTTTATCAACGTCTGTAAACTAATGTATGTGTATAAAATACCTAAATGTCACATGTACGTAATAATGAAATAAATTCCCCTTTAATATCAATTAACAATATCGATATGTCTTAAGACAGAACTACTATAAAGAGATACAGCAGCAACTTTCTTATACGAAAATGTATCAAATTAGGGTTGGCCGAGTTGGCCGAGTTGGCCGAGGACAGGAATTTGCGCACCGCACCGCACCGCACCGCACCGCACCGCACCGCACCCGCAACGACCGCCAACCCACGAGAAATTGAGTAGACCACGTACCCTATATATATATATATATATATAATATTATATAATATATATATATATTATATATATATATATATATATCTGTATATATATAATATATATATATATATACGGTATATATATATATATATTATATTATATATATATATTATATATATATCTAATATATTATATAATTAAATGTTTATTTAAAAATTAGAAATATATATATTTATAATATATATTATAATATATGATATATATATGATATATATATATATATATATATATATATATATAATTAGTTATATATTATATATTATATATAATATATATATATATATATATATATATATATATATATATATATATATATATATATATATATTTATTATAGGGTATATCTATTTTTGTTTTACTATAATATATTATTATATATATTATATATATATATATATTATATATATATATATATATATATATATATAATATAATATATATATATATATATATATATATATATTATATATATAAATATACGGGTATATTTTATATATTTTGTTTATATTATATATATATATATCTCGGTATATATATATATTATATATTATATATATAGTATATTATATAGTATAATATATATGTATATATCGTATATATATATAATATATATATATATATATGGTAGTAATATTTGGTATTGGTGACTTGAGTTCACGTACATAGTATATTAAAATTATAAACATTTCATTTACAAAAATGGTTTTAAAAAATTATTTGAAGTTTTTTTTTACGGATTTTCGTGTATTTTACGCATATATTTTAAAGAAAAATATAAAAAATAACGTTCCGAAAATTTTAATAAACGGCTAATTTTCTCGTTTTTTTTTAGGGATATCGCTATCGATGCTTTGTTCCGATTTTTTATATATCGATTGCATTAATATTTTTCCGATAATCGATAATTTTGAACGATTATCAACAATTCGATTGTTCGGTCAAATTTACGTTTATGTGTATTAAAAAAATATTTCCAAAAGAATTTTGTTAATAAAAAATAAATAATAATAAAGTAATTTATAAATAATTTTTTCTTATAATAACACTACGCAATATATAATATATATATTATATATTATATATATATATATATATATTATATATATATATATATATATTATATATATATATATATATATTATATATATATATATATTATATAAATGGGCAAAAATTTAGATTGTGTAACCATAGAAAAATTTACGAGTAGTTGAAACAAGCTGCTTGAGTCGGCTATTAGAGTCGACTGCGCTGATTTCGTGAGTGACTTGAAGTCACTATATATTATTATATATATATATATATATATATATATATATATATATATATTTTATATATATATATACGTAATATATATATAATATATATATATATCACGGCCCATTAGGGGGCTCAAGCCGACGGGGAACAGATGGGGGACGTTTTCCATACCTCGTAGGGGAGGGGCGTAGGAACCCCCACGACACCCAAATACCAAAGAGTGGGGGAAAATAGTCCTACCCTTTCGTTCCCCGGAAGGCCGAGAGACCCCGACTCCTGCTATCGGGGCGATCTACCCTTGGGGTACCCATTAGTTTAAAAAAAATTCTTTTTTTTTAAACTAATGGGTACCATTTATGCCATGGTTTGTCTAATCTCATCTATCCAGGGCATGTTAGGTCTTTGCCTTGGTCGATTGGCTTATATAGGGCTAGGGCACCAGTTCATTATTTAGTTAGTCCATCTGTTATCTTGTTGTCTAACTACGTGGCCGCCCATTTCCACGAGATTTCTTTAACTGTCGTTATGACTTATGATGTCTTCGATATTTGTCAATTCTTTAATCTGAGTATTCTATATTCTATCTCTGCGTGCTATTTCCAGCATGTATCTCTCCATGTTTCTCTGAGCACACCTTAATTTCTGAATTGATTTGACATTTAGTTTCCAAGTTTCGCATCCATATGTCATGACAGAAAGAACTTACTCAGTATATACTTTTCTTTTCAAACATAGAGTCTGTGACATTTTTCATCTGAAAATTTGACTTAATCTTCCCATTGCCACCCATTTAAGTTTCACTCTTCTTTTAATTTCATTTATTAACCCCTATTTGAAATCTATAATCTGCCCTAAATACATATATTTCTTCACTTTATCAGTGTTGTATCTCCGATTTTAATGTGCTTGTCTGGGATTTACAAACTTGAACATTACTTTAGATAGTGAGAGAATTCTTTTTAAGACAAACTCTATCACTCGATATGATTAAATTTTCTACCATGACTTTTCTAGTTCCAGAGAATCTGAAGTGAACAATGCTATGTCATCCCTAAATCTAAGCTGTCTCAGATATTTACCAGTAACATTTATTCCTATTGATTCCCAGTCTCGTGTTCTAAATATTTTCATCGCTACAGCAGTGAACAGTTTTGGAGATCGTATCGCCTTGTCTCTTCTAACTCTCTCTTTTTTTTTTTTTTTTTATTTCTTTTGATTTTTTTTTTTTTTTTTTGATACTGTGTTTAGTAAAAAGGGAGATGTTGCTTTGTAATAAACATTCTTTAGAATTTCAGTATAGTTGTTGTTTATTTCTCATATTACAAGTGCATTTATGATATTAGTATATATATATATATTATATATATATATAGTATATATATATATATATAATTATATTATATATATATATATATATATATAGTATATATATTATATATTTAATTTAATTATTTTATTAATCTCCTCTCTCAATATATATATAGTATATATATATATAATATATATATTATCATATATAAGTATTAATGGATTAAGTAACTTATTTTTTCTTATTATGTATTATAGCGGTTGGTATTATATATATATATTTTATATTATAGCATTCTAGTAATATTTGTATATCATAGTATGTAGTAGTTGGTTTCATCGTGTTGTATGTATATTGTTGTTTTTTATGTTTTGGTGGTTATGATGGTTCTGGTGTTTATTTGTTTTTGGGGTTACTTTTATCGTAGTATTTGTGTTAATTGATAGATTGTATTAGGTTATTATTGGATGTTCGGAGTGTATGTAGATGTTAGTTGTGTTATAGTTATATTATTATTTCTAGTAGATCTCTCTCTCATATGGTAAGTTGAGTATACTTAGTGTATAGTGATTTATGTTATATAAGTATAGGGTTGTGTAGTGTTGTATACTATATATATTTATATAGTAAGTATATAATAGTGATATATATATATTATATATATATACTAATATATTATATAATATATATATATTACTAATTTTACTTATATCCTCAACCCTATCTCAAATCTCATCCAAACCCCATTTCAAAAGGCAGAAAGGGACATTTTCGAAACAAATCCTCTCGTTTGAAGCTTTCAAGCTTCGAACTCTTTCGATTAAAAATTCTATTGCGTCAGGCCTTGTTTTCCCTGGGCATTTTTGGTCAGTGTGTCCTCGTACAGATGGGCCATCATTCTCTTTAAATATAATGGTTTTGCATCGTTCTAGCCAGTCAAGCTAAAATAATTGAGAGCCGACGAATAATATTATTATATATTGATACTATTAATATATATATATATATATAATATATATAATATTATATTATATATATATATTAATAATATATAATATATATATATATAAATATATAGTATATTATATATATATATATATATAGTATTATATACATATAATATATATGATATATTATATATATATATAATATATATATATATATATGAAATATATATATTATATATATATATTATATATATATATATATATATAATTAATAATAAATATATATTTATATATACATTATATATATATATATATATATATAATATTTATAATATAGTATAATATATATAATATATATATATATATATATATAATATATATATAGTTATATATATATATATATATTATATATACTCTTATAATTATATATATTATTAATGATATATTTATATATAAGTATAATACTATATATTATAATATATTATATTATATGTATATTTATTATATATATATCATATAATAGCATGGGGCGGCTCGTCATTTAAGGCCAGTGGGGGCGCCCCACCATAATGTCCTTTTAAAAAAAATAAATTTTCTTATTAGAAAATAAAATTATTTGAGTAAATTTTCGAATTTTATTCGCATTCCTTTCTAACAAATGTATTTGTTGCATATCAAAATGTTAACTATTCCGAAAATTACATCTTTCGATTTCTTTAGAGCTTCGGCAGCTTCTGCCGAGCGAAATTGGCCGCTAGAATATTATAAATATAGCGTATTGGTTATATTTTGTGATACTAGGGCCTTTCATGACGTAGACTCTCATTCATTCAGTTTATTGAAAGCTAGGGCCAGGGTGAACGGGCCCACTTGGATATTAATTGCATTATGCATTATATTTCTTAAACAATCATGATTTGTTTTTTTATATTATATATATAATATAGTTATATATATATATAATTATATATATATATACTATAATATATAACTATAATATATATAATATAATAATAATAATATACTATATATATATATATTATATTATATTATATTATATTATATTATTATATAATTGTTATAATATATAAAGTATATATTAATCTTATATATATATATATATTATAATATATATAATATATATATATTATATATATATATTAATATTATATATATGTATATATATATAATATATATCATATAAATATAGGTATATATACATATATATAGTATATATATATATATATATATTATATATATAATATATATATAATTATAATATAATATTATATATATATAATATATAATATATAATTATATTATAGTATATATATATATATTTATATAATATAAGTACTATAATAGAGTATATTATATTAGTGTATATTATTATATATAGTAATTATATATATATATATATATAATATATGATTATATATTTATGAATATATATATATTATATATATATATATATATATATATATATATATTACTATAGTATATTAGTATAGTATATTATATATATATATATATATAGATAGTATATATAGATATATAAGATATGCTTAAGTACTTAAACTTATACAAAACGGCGTGTTGCTACATTTGTTAATAATAAAGTCTGGGCCCATATTTCGCTGGCCCCGAAGCTTTTTCTCAAATTATATGTTTTAGTTTTATCTGGTTGTCGTTCGTTGCAAGTCTGTAAATAATTCTTTTTGATTGTTTATGAATCTAGTCTGCGAAAATGTTTATACTGATAACTGATTACTGAGTTTAGTGATATTTAGTGTTGAAATGCCTGTTAAAAAAGGTATTTTTTGTTGAAATTTAATGAAAGGATTGAAAGCCTATTTTTATGGTAATTCATTGTCGTTTTAATTACAGTGTTATCCCCCAATCCTATCAAGAGTAACTAAGTATGATATTGT
>JABUQX010078710.1:35000-40298 GCA_015478945.1 Trachelipus rathkii
CCGCACCAAAAATAATTTTTTGTCACGCAACGCCACCACACCTCAATGTTTCAATGCGCACTGTTCTCCGCACCGCACCACACCACACAGCACCTCTATAATCTCAAAATCGTACCGCATCGGGTCACTGGAATTGTGTACCGCACCGCACCATACCGCACCATACCGCACCGCACCGCACCGCACCGCACCGCACCGCACTCGGTACGTTGGCCAAACCTCCCTCAAATCCTCAAACATTGACAATATGATATATTTTTTTTGTAAGGATTAATAATTCATACGTTAGTTGTTCGTTATTTGCCGGAATTATGAGGTAGCATATTTTATAATACTACAATATACAAAAACTGTTGCACTTCCCCCCCCCCCCCGGTGACAAATGGGATGGTGTCGTGTTCGATGTAGAAATACGATGAACATTTCGTTTTCGGATGAAGAAACGCTAGTCCGAACCCTGGAGTGGGAACGTTTCTTTTCCTTCCTTTATATTCGTGGTCTTTTTAGAATTTATATATTTTAAATATATTTAAAAAATTTAAAATTAAAATTAATTTTTTAAATATATACTATATATATATATATATTATATATATATATATAATATATAGTGTATAAATATAATATAAATAATATATATATAAGGTTAATTAACCACCATATCCCGCATATCTGCAGGGTGGTGTTGGGCGGTTGGGTAAGTTTTTTAATTTACTTTTTTGTTTCAGAAAGTTAATATATATATATATAATAGCTATATATATGATCTATATATAATATATATATATATATATATATATATATATATATTATATATATAATAATATAATATATATATATATATATAGTATATATATATAATATATTATATATATTTAGTTTGGTTGCAAAACCCATAGAGGGAAGATTTTTTACTTCGTAATCTTCGACAGGAACCCTAAGAGAAAGAAGTTGCTATTGGCTTAAAAATGACTGTCAAAGTTTATCTCGATCGTAACGGTTAAAAACCTGCCTTCATCACCCCTAAAATATTAAAAAAAACAGGTATTTTCCTTAAAAAATATGGGGGGGGGGCGGTTCCGCTATAAAATTAGAACGGTTTATCCTGGTCACGTGTTTTTTGTTTTTTTTTTTTTTTCGTAGAGAATGGTTTCTGGCATCCAATTTTTTACTCCCACAATTGTTGATAATTTACAGATCGGAAGATATTCTGTCTTTTTCAAGGATCGGTGCTATTTGACATGAAAAAATCTACTTTTCAAAAAAAAAAAAAAAAAAAAAAAAATGTGAAAATTTGTGCTTTTGAATGTTTTTCTACTATTTTTGAGTTATTTATCATCACAGAGTTCAAGTAAGATACTTTTTAAAATCTAGATTTTTAAACCAGGTAGGTTGACATAGGAGAAAAGAGTGGGATTGGAACTAGGGAGGGGAGACCTATGAAATATTGACATACGAACCATTTATATTATTATAATCAAACCATATTGAATTTGAAACATTGAACTTAATTATTACCAAAACATTCTTCAGAAATAGCAATTATTAACATCAGTATAGATTTTATGTCTAAATTAAATATTAATTATAAATTAATAATATATAAATTAATAATTGTTAATAAAAGATAGGTAGGTAGGTCGAATTGCTAGGTAGATTTGTCAGATTGAGTCACTAGAATTAAATAGGTGGTAGGGGTTTTGAGAGGGTAAGATTTTCAATTGTTCTGTGAATAATTTTGAATCGCAACTACTCAAACATACTGCTTTTCTGCTCTTCAATCTTTTGTTATGCTTGCATTGTAATCTGGCATTAATTGACACCCTTTCGGCTATATCGTTTTGCAGCAAAACGTTTGACAATGTTCCCCAAGCTAAGAGGTTCAAACAACTCTGTAGCTATTGTAAGAAATATGTAACTTTAGTGAAATGTAAAACCTTTTGAAGAAATTGAATGTTAGTAGTGCTAAAAAGTACTAGACTTCATTGTCCAAAAAATCAAGCGATTTTGGCTTTAACTATCCTATCGTCTTGTATATTTTCTTCCTCAAGCTCAATAAGTTTGCTTAGCTCATAATCATCTCTGTTTTGCTCAACAGACAATAGTTTTGAAGTCATGTTTATTTTGATTTGTTTGGCTAAAGTTTGTCAAAAAAAAAGTGAAAGCAAACTGTTTCTTGGGTTCAATGATACTGCAATTATTTATTTACGCTTTCGTGTTGTTTTTTAGAAACAATGTTTCACCATTTGAAAATGTTCTTTTAATTTTTTCATAATTAATTATGGTTTTCTCATAAGCTATAATAAATGTATATAACTTTAGAAGATTTAACGCCAAACTTTGATAACATTTAATTATGAATGAACAAATATTTCTGATGACATCTATCTCGGAGTCACTTAAAGAAAATTGATCCCTGAAAACGACCTGTTCACCATCAAGGGCAATATTATATTTATTCTGTCAATTTTGAACCACCATTTTGAAAATCTTTTAAATGTCAGCTGAGAGCAGTATGTTCAACCCCATTTTGAAATCAAAAAACTGCCATCAGTATACTTTTTGAAATGTGGGTCAAGACATGACAATATATAAGTATTTTTTCAAATAATTTGTTCTAATATAAAACACAGGTTTCCTCTCAACTACCAGTATTGAGAGCAGTAGTGTCATAAACGACATTGCTTTCTATTTTTCTCTGCCCCAATTTTGCACTTCAGAAAACAGCTTTTTTGCGAAAACTTCTCTAACCTGTCTAACATATTTTTTTTCTTTACTTCACTACTATCTGGAGAGCAGATTTTCTCCATGCCCAATTGTTAAGACACACCTTGCAAATCTGAATTTTCAAACCTATTTTTAATAATATGTCTTCCTTTAATCTCTCCTTGAATTCTGTCCTGCGGACTTGTACTCAACTGAATTGCTAACTTTTTGGATCTTGCCTAACTGCCTTCGTCAGTAGCTGTGCTTAAAATTTCCATTCTAGTAGCAATCTTCGTCATCTAGAAAACGTATGGAAGAAACGAATTAGAAACATGAAAAAACACTAACTTGAAGAACAACAAACATATTTTACCTACCGTACGTAAAAGTACCTGAGGTTGGCTAGGTTGGGTACCGACACAAAATAAGATCTCACGATCAGGTATTACCTATCTTATATTTAAACTACAATCTATTTACTAAGGTTTTCAGTTTTGGATTTTCCATGTGCTGCCGTCTTCAAGACTGCTTTTCTCTGTGCTCTTGGCGCTCTTTCGCTCTTCTGCTTTGTTAAGGAATTTTATGAAGTCAATCCTCCATGCAGTCAGTCCATCCTTTTTTATTCTCTGAGGGACTATTATTCCAAATGTCTGTCGCCTCTCTTAATTTGTCTCTTCTATGTGTCTTAATGAGAATATCAAACACGTCATCAGAAGGCTTGGTTAAGAGCCACGCTGGTTCTTTACATTTAGTTTGGACTTAACTTCTTCTAGTTAGCATATTTTTTTTTTTTTTTTTTTTTTTTTTTTTTTTTTTTTTTTTTTTTTTTTTTTTTTTTTTTTTTGGCAGTTTTTCTCCACTCCTTGTGAAGTTTTTCAAAGCTTCGAAATAAAATATTTCTTAGCTTATTTCTTAGCTATCTCTCTAAAAGTGCAATTTCGTGATGTGGGTCCTTTGGCAGCAGTCTCTGGGTTTCTAGTTTATACTTGGACGCTTTATTGTAAAACAAACAGCGTAAAACTTGACATGATACTATCTTTCTGCCATGTAAGTTTGATGGAATATATATCCAAGTCATGAAAATCTTGTCTTTCCTTGTCCTCACTTACACCACTTAGCTGTAAACTGTAAAGGACGAAGTCGTATGTTCTGAATCCAAAATTACTTACAGCTCTGGAAAATATAATATTTAAATAAATATACTTTAAAAACTAAATTGGTAAACATTACTATTTAATGTGTTTGAATGCAAAGAATTCCCGGAACACAAAAGCATTGGTTAAAAACTAATCTTATATTCTCATGAGAATTTAACAGTGTTTTAGAAATCGATTTTCACGGTCTTCGAAGAATGCAAATATTTCAACATGATCTTGTACGTTTGTCCAACAAATTGTTGAGTAGAAATCAAACTAAAGAAATCTCGTACAAAAACTATAAAAAAAACTCACGTTCCTAGGAAAACCGTTCTAATTTTATAGGAAACCCCCCCCAATTTTTTTTGGAGATAAAATAGCTGTTTTTTAAGATTTTTAGGGCTGAAGGTAGCCATATAAAACGTTATCCATTGAGATGAACTTTGACATATCTCATTTTACAGTACCAAAATTGGGGCAATTTTTTAAGTTCCGTCAAAAATTCGTCGGCATCAATTTCTTCGACCTACATTAATATATATAATAATATTATATATATATATATATATATATATATATTAATATTATATATATAATATATATTTATATAATATAATATATTATATATATGATATATATATTATAATTATATACTAATATAATAACAAAAATTTTTAAGAGTTTTTTACTCAACTAACTTCTATGAAGTAACGAACAAACCAATTTATATACATACTAAGAATAAACAGGCGGGAGATAGTTAAAAAATTTAAAAAAATAAGAACCTTACGTTTCACGCTTCAGTCATTTTTTTCATTGTTAGTTCAGAAGAGGAGCTATAGGTTTATTAGTCTCGAACCGGTAAACTCTTATTTAAATTTTTTTTTTTTTTTTTTATTTCCGCTGTTTTATTTCTTTAGTGTTAGATTTGGACTTGATGTGTTATTAGTATTATGATATACTTATCAGTATATATATTATATAATCTTTATATACTATATATATAATATATATAGTATATATATACTAATATTCTATAGTATATAATTATATATATGTATGTAGCATTATATTATGATATATATATATCTATATAAGATAAATATATTATATATAATTATCATAATTCCGAAGCCAAATTCGTCAAGGTGTAAAAAATTTTCCTTGAATTGATATATGATATATATATATATATATATAATAGTTATTATATTCATACATATATTATATATATAGTAAATTAATTAATATATATATATATATATTTATATAATATATTTATTATAATTATATTATTATATTATATATATAATATATTATATATTATATATTATATGGGCGTAGCCAGATTCACTAATGTGATAAAAATTTTCTGTGACTTTATTATTATTATTTTAATTATCTATTAATTATTATTATATTATTATTATTATTATATTATTATTATATATTATTC
>JABUQX010078711.1:0-5000 GCA_015478945.1 Trachelipus rathkii
ACCCTGCCAGCAAGTGGTGGGAAGAGTGTAAAACAATAAAAGTGAAAAATGAAATAAATAAAATCAATTTATTATTATTATTCTTATTTCCATCAGATCCGAACACGACTTCAAATACCACTGCTACTCCAGGTCCCAATAAGGATTCAGGTATCAAAAAGGTTCCAGGTCCAAGTGCGACTAAAAGTACCATTGCTACTAAAGGTCTCAATAAGGATTCAAGTGCCAAAAAGTTCTCCAGCATCCAAGTGCGACTTCAAGTACCATTGCTACCTCCAGCGTCTCAAGGGATAAAGTTTCAAGATGCGACTAAGATGTCCATTGGCAGGTCCCAAAGCGATTCCTACCGTAATTTAGTTTTAAGAAGAACGTTACAGCTTTTTCAAAATAATTTTTTTCTAGTTATCAAGCTCAGTTTGGTAAGTGTATATGAAGATAAATATTTTTATGTTTGTAATGAAATGATATATATATATAATATAATATATATATATATATATATAATATATTATATATATATATATATATATATATATATAAGTATATATATATATATATATATAATTACAATATATATATATATTATAATATAACTAATATATATATATATAATATATATATATTATTATTATTATTATTATATTATTATTATTATTATTATTATTATTATTATTATTATTATATTATTAATTATTATTATTTATTATTATTATTATTATTATTATTATTATTATTATTATTATTATTATTAATTATTATTATTATTATTATTATTATTATTATTATTATTCACCCTAGCCTCCATAGCCCTAACCCGACTTTATATATTCACATACCGCAAACTTCTGATGTCATCTCTGCTCCCGGGGTTGTGGCAGACGAGTTGGGTTATCACTTCGCGTCCTGCTCCAGCTGCTCCCGGTATCCTGAACCTTTTCGTTCTGGTCGCTTGCGAGTGCGAGTTTCCTGATTTTTCTTTTCCACCTGGAACAGACCTTCCATACAACAGGCTATTCACCAGGCAGAGTTCCTAAGCGCACGCCCTGATGCTTTACGGGATGGAACCGCCTGACCCTGACGGCATCTCCTTTCAGATGCTTCGCATGCTCATCCATCTGCCACTGCCTTCCTCTCGGCTTATAAAATAGAATATGGGTGGAGGGGGGTCTTCCCTCCGTCTGGTCTACTGCATATATTGTCCCCATTCCAAAACCTGGAAGGATCCGATTTCTTCCGATAACCATCGCCCTATTTCCTTGACCTGCAATACATGTAAGCTCATGGAGAGAATTGCGTGGCTTTCCGTCTTGTTTTCCCACGTTGGAGCAACTCCATGCATTTTCCGGCTACCAATTTGGTTTTCGTCCCCATCGCTCAGGAACCTCTCCTTCGGTTGGATCACGACATTCGTGCCGTAAGTCATTTGCTTCCAACAAAATTGACCTTGCCGTCTTCTTTGACCTCGAAAAGCGTATGATAGCACGTGGAAGATGAGAATTTTGCGGAGCCTCCACTCCTTGGAACTTAGGGACACCTTCCCCTCTTCCTTCAGTTATTGATTCGGATCGTTCGTTTCAGGTCGTTGTCGGTACCACGCTTCGAGCGTTTTGCCTTGGACGAAGGACAGAATGTACTGAGTGTGTTGGCTTTTCGCTATCGGTTTCGATGGTGTTGTCGATTCCCCCGACCTCGGTGCGCTGTTCCATCTATGTTGACGATCTTTCCCTGTACATCTCTGGAGTAAACTTCCTTGTTTGGAACGTCAACTTCAGGTTGCCGTCGATAGGGTTTCCCTGGTGCTCTGCGCGTGGCATTACATTCTCCACGTCGAAAACTACAGCGCCGTGCTTTTCCGAAAAATCCTCGTCGTAGGGGTCGCCTGCAATCGCCTCCAATGTTACGCCTCTATGGCTCCCCTATCCGTGTGGAGTCGATGGTGCGGTTCCTGGGTCTGTTGCTCGATGAGCGCCTCACGTACCTGTCCTCATATTACTCTCCTTCAAAGCTTACTTTGATGCCGGTTCGCTTGAAATCTCTTTACGGCACCTCACCGCCAAGACTTGGGGTGCGTCAGAAAAAACCATGCTCCAACCTTGTACATCATGCTGTACGCGGCTAAACTGGGACTATGGTTTTTGCCATATATTGCAGACCCCAGTCCTACCTCCGCCTCTTTGACCCCTTCAGACTGAAGGTCTGAGAATTGCCATGGGTGCATTCCGTTCCTCTCCGAGGGAGAGCCTGGAGGTAGAGGCGCCGGGGTGATGCCCCTATCCCTGCGGAGGGAGCAGTTCATGTGCTCGCTGTTCATCCGTCTTCAGGTGCCTACCTCGCGCCTTGACACCTATAACTAGAGCGCGGTCCGTCACAAACCCTTCTTATGGCCCATTTGCTGGGTTTGTCTTCCATTTTCGCTTATCCCTCGACCTTCCTCGCGAGCTGTCATGCCAATATGATTTTACCTCTACCTGTTCACAGTGGGCTCTTCGCCTCCTGCTCTCTGCAGTGGGATCAGTCTTTGAGAAGTCGGAGGCACACTCGGTGCTGTTGAGAGATTCCTTTGTCTCACGCGGAGGTCCATAGCGACTCGATAGCGGTTTACACCGATGGTTCAAAACGGAGGAAGGGGTGGAAGCTTTAGCTGTTTTTCCGGACATCACTGTATCCCACACCTTTCCACACTATTTGTCTGTTTTTTCAGCTGAACTTGATAGCAAATGTCCATGGCAGTGCAACAGGATCAGCTACCTTCGTCCGGGGGTAATTATTACCATCCTTTTCTGATTCTTCGGAAGCGCTCTACAGTCGTGCTTGACCGGTTAACCCGTAACCCTTTGGTCTGTGCCACAACAGGCCCTCTGCTTGTTACCTGCGCAGAACCACTACCTTGTGTTCTGTTAAGTTCCCTCCCATGTGGGTGTCCTGGTAACGAACGGGCCGAATGGTTGTGGGAAGCCAACAGCAGCGGCTGCACCACGGGTGTCGTGTGCCCAAATACCGTTCCCTCCTGCTGTGCGCCTGAGCCATTTCCCTTCTACATTTCTCCATCTGTTTGCGTCGGGGCTTTTCCTCTCTGGCTGCATTCTCATGTTGGGTGGAGGATGTTCGTGGTGCCAAACTTCGGAATGTCAAACCCGTCCTTGGCCGGTGCGTATTCACTAGTAGGAGGAGATCATCCCCTGGAGGTGGGCCTGGCTCGTTTGCTCTGGTCATACAGATCTCACTCACTCATGAGTTTCTATGGTCCGGGGGTTCCCCCGAACCGGCACATTTTGCTCTCCAGTTGTGCCTCCTCACAGTTGTTATCTCTTTGTGGATTGCGTTTGCATCTCTGGACCCTTAGAAGCAAGTTCTTCCTGATGTGCTAACTATCCCTCTTCAGCCTCGCCTTCAGCACATCTTATCCGAATTATCTCATTTTCGTAGTGATCGCATTTTTGCCTTCCTATTGGAACTGAACATCTTGTATAAGATCTAACCTTCTCAGCCTTGTTCCTATTTCGTTCCGTTAGGGGTTTCCCCTGTCGTTAGTTTCCTAACACGGTATAGCCGCATTCTTGTGTGCTGCGAAGATCCCTGTACATCCACTCAAAAAAAAAAAAAAAATTATACATCCACCTTCTTTTCCAAGACTGGGGTAAGCGCGTGACATGCACCGAAACAGAAAAAGTAAAGAGCATGACATAAGTTAAAAAGAAAGCCCGTACCCTCCTCTCATACTCTTAAGTGTGAGCCATTCGCAGCCTAAAATCCACCCTAGAGCTTCACAACACCGCGATGGAACTAACCCCACGGTGGCATCTCGTCAATGTAGGGGGTTCATCCCCCTTACAAGGTCCGAAACATTACCCCCTTCACAAAAATCCTCGCAATTCACTCCTATTATTTCACCTTTCTCTCGCCCTTACCAAACCACATTCCTCTCCCTTGGCATTCCTTACTGTCTCAATCCACTTTAGTCCGGCCTCCCAGCCTGATGATTCTCAGAATTCAGAACTATGTATCCACTTAACCATCTACTATTAGTCTCTTTCCACATTACCAAACTATCTCAACGTACTTATATTTATTTTTCTCATTTACCCCTTTCTTCACACCACAAAACGCTCTAATACGTTCATTCTAATCTTTATCAAACGTTCTCACACTAAACATGCCCTTAAGATTTCCATCTGAGCACATTGTACTTTAGATCTATAACTCTTATTCCATAACCATAGTTCACTACTAATACATCTGACGCAGGTAAGAAAATAATAAAGAGTAAGGTGTATGCGTTGTGAAGTGAGGACAGTCCATCCGTCGGTGTGCAAGTTGTTAGATAGTGAACAGCTGGAACAAGTGTTTGAGCATAAATATTTAGAATATATGTTGGATTAAAAGGGAACGGATGATGCAGAGTGTAGTAGGAAAGCTGTGAATGGCAGGAAGGTGGCTGGTGCAATTAAATCCTTTGTGGATGTAAAGGGACTTGAGTCTTGAGTGCGCTTATGGTGCTTACATGAGGGATGTTTTACCGGCTAATGCTATAGTTAGTGAGACTATAGTCTGGAATATGCGTATAGATCTAAAGTAAAAATGTGTTCAGAGGACAATCTTAGGGGCGTGTTAAGTGTGAAAAAACAATTGATTAAATGAGGAATGAACGTATTAGAGTGTTATGTGGTGTGAAGAAAGGGGTAAATGAGAAAATAAGTGAAAGTACGTTGAGATGGTTTGGTCATGTGGAAAGGATGGTTGATAGTCGGTTGGTTAAGTGGATATATAGTGGTTAGTGTGCTATGAATCGATCGGCTGGGAAACCGAAGAAAGATTTGAGTCAGCAAAGGAATGCCTGGAGGAGAGAAATGTGAGTTTGCAGAGCAAGACGAAAGGTGCATAATAAGCGAGTGATGGCGGCGTCTTTTGTAAGGGGTAGTGGGGCGCCACTGGGCCAAAGGGATGAACCCTTCATTGACTAAATGCCATAGTGAGGGTCCGTCGCGGTCCCGTGAAGCTCT
>JABUQX010078711.1:10000-22500 GCA_015478945.1 Trachelipus rathkii
TTTGACATTCCGAAGTTGGGCACCACGATCATCCTCCGCCCAACATGACTAAACTGCCAGCCAGAGAGGAAGCGCCAACACAAAGAGATGGAGAAAATCAGTAGTCGGGAAATGGCGCAGGCGCACAGCAGGAGGAAGGTAATGGGCACACGACACACCGTTTGCAGCCGCCTGTTTGGCTTCCCCATCGGCCCGTTCGTTACCCAGGAACACCCACATGGCAGGGAAACTAACAGAACTCCTCAATGTAGTGGTTCTGCGCAGGTAACAAGCAGGGGGACTGTTGAATGGCACAGACCAAAGGGTTTTAACGGGGGGTGACCGGTCAAAGCAACGACTGGGAGCGCTCCGAGAATCAGAAAAGATGGTTATAATACCCCCACGACGAAGGTACTGATCCTGTTCACTGCCATGGACATTGCTATCAGTTCAGCTGAAAAAACAGACAAATAGTGTGGAAAGGTGTGGGATACAGTGATGTCCGGAAAAACAGCTAAAGCTTCCACCCCTTCCTCCGTTTTGAACCATCGGTGTAAACCGCTATCGAGTCCGCTATTGGACCTCCGCGTGAGACAAAGGAATTCCTCAACTGCACCGAGTGTGCTTCCGACTTACTCAAAGACTGGATCCCACTGCAGAGAGCAGGAGGCGGAAGAAGACCCACTGTGAACAGGTAGAGGTAAAAATCATATTGCATGACAGCTCGCGGAGGAATCGAGGAAAGCGAAAATGGAAGTAACAACACCCAGCAAATGGCCAATAAGAAGGGTTGTGACGGACTCCCTTCACAATCGTGTCCGGTCAGACGAGCAAGGCATCTGAAGACGGATAATGAACAGCGCAGCACATGAACTGCTCCTCCGCAGGGATAGGCATCACCCCGGCGCCTCTACCCCAGGCTCTCCCTCGGGAGGAACGAACACCCATGGCCAATCTCAGACCTTCAGTCTGAATGGGGTCAGAAGGCGGACGTAGGACTGGAAGTGTCTGCCAATATATGCGCACACCCAATAGTCCAGTTTAGCCCCGTAACCAGCATGATGTAAAGGTGGAGCATGGTTTTTCTGCCCGCACCCCAAGTCTTGGAGGTGAGGTGCCGTAAGAGATTCAAGGACCGGCATCAAGTAGCTTTGAGGAGAGTAATATGAGGAAGGTACGTTGAGGCGCTCACGCAGCAACAGGGACCCAGGAACCGCACCATCGGCTCCACACGGATAGGGAAAGCCATAGAGGCGTAACATTGGAGGCGATTGCAGGCGACCCCTACGACGAGGTTTTCAGGAAAAGCACGGCTGTAGTTTTCGACGTGGAGAGAATGTTAATGCCAGCGCGCAGAGACACCAGGAGGGAAAAAACCCTATCGACGGCAACCTGAAGTTGACGTTCCAAACAAGGAAGTTTAGCTCCAGAGATGTACAGGGAAAGATCGTCAACATAGATGGAGAAGCGCACCGAGGTCGGGATGAAACCGATAGCGAAAAGCAACACACTCAGTACACTGTCCTTCGTCCAAGGCAAAACGCCTCGACAGCGTGGTACCACAACGGACCTGAAACGAACGATCCGACATCAATAACTGAAGGAAGAGGGGAAGTTGCCCCCAAGTCCCAAGGAGTGGAGGCTCCGCAAAATTCCTAATCTCCACGTGCTATCATACGCCTTTTCGAGGTCAAAGAAGACGCCAGGTCATTTTGTTGGAAGCAAATGACTCACGAATGTCGTGATCCAACCGAAGGAGAAGATCCTGGGTTTAGCGATGGCGAAGAAAACCAAATTGGTAGTCGGAAAATGCATGGGTTGCTCCAACGTGGGAACAAGACGGAAAGCCACCAATCTCTCCATGCATGCATTGCAGGTCAATGGAAATAGGGCGATGGTTATCGGAAGAAATCGGATCCTTCCCAGGTTTGGGAATGGGATGACAATATTGCAGTAGACCAGACGGGAGGGAAGACCCCCCCCCCCTCCACCCATATCTATTTTATAGCAGAGAAGGGAAGCGCAGTGGCAGATGCGATGAGCAGTGCCGAATGCATTCTGGAATTGAGATGCCGTCAGGGGTCAGGACGTTCCCATCCCCGTAAAGCAATGAGGGCGTGCTCAGGAACTCTGCCCTGGTTAGTGAATAGGGCTGTTGTATGGAAGTCTGTTCCAGGTGGAACAGAAAAATCAGGAAACTCCACTCGCCAAGCGCCAAACGAAAAGTCAGTGATACCGGGAGCAGTTGGAGCAGGGACGCGAAGTGATAAACCCAACTCGTCTGCCACAACCCCGGGAGCAGAGATGACATCAGAGTTTGCGGGCCGTAAATGAGGTAAAAGGCGGATCTGCATGGTGTTTAGGTTGAATTAAATAATAATAATAATAATAATTAATAATAATAATAATAATAATAATAATAATAAAATAATTAATAATAATAATAAATAATAATAATAATAATAATAATAATAATAATAATAATAATAATAATAATAATAATAATAATAATAAATAATAATTAATAATAATAATAATAATAATAATAATAATAATAATATATATATATTATATAATATATATATTATATATATATATAATAATAAATATATATATATATATATATATATATATATATATATATATATATATAATATATTTATATATATATATATATATATATTATATATATATATATATATATATATATCATTTCATTACAAACATAAAAATATATTCTTCATATATTTATACCAAAATTCCAGCTTGATAACTAGAAAAAAATTATTTTGAAAAAGCTGTAACGTTCTTCTTAAAACTAAATTACGGTAGGAATCGCTTTGGGACCTGCCATGACATCTTTAGTCGCACTTGAAACTTTATCCCCTTTGAGACCTGGAGTAGCAATGGTACTTGAAGTCGCACTTGGATCTGGAACCTTTTTGGCACCTGAATCCTTATTGAGACCTTTAGTAGCAATGGTACTTTTAGTCGCACTTGGACCTGGAACCTTTTTGATACCTGAATCCTTATTGGGACCTGGAGTAGCAGTGGTATTTGAAGTCGTGTTCGGATCTGATGGAAATAAGAATAATAATAATAAATTGATTTTATTTATTTCATTTTTCACTTTTATTGTTTTACACTCTTCCCACCACTTGCTGGCAGGGTAAAGCCATATTTAATAAGATGACAAATTACAAAAATTACTCTGCACCATCATCATTTTAGGTTGAGACTCTTTTCTAAAATTTATTCACCATCAACAAAATTTAACATGAGCCTGCAACCAGTCAGATATACCTTTAGGGTATGCTTACTTAAAAAGGCAAAAATCGTATGTGGTAGGATGTGAAGGGTGATAGAAGGGTACAACACGTTTTACTGATAAACAGGCAGTTAAGATAGGGAACTGATATTTTGTCCCGAACAGAAAATCAAATAACGATGCGTCACCCGCTAATATGAAAGGGTTACAATTTCAGGTACGTATTAGTAGGATATTATCAAAACGGAAAAACTCTGTTGTCTAAAAGCATACTTAAGACATTGAATAATTGGAGAAAAAAATGAGGTGGAGCCAATGGGATGCGATTGAGTCAATATTATCATTATTCTACAGGTAATTATGCACACTTACTCTAAGAAATATTAGTTATATAACATGAAAATTATCAGGCTATGGAGGCGAAGCTGGAGCAAAAGAATTTTCTTCATAATACTAGAACATTAGAAATATAGAGACAGTAAGAAGCCACATGACCCTAACGAGAGAGTCCTAGTCAACTAAATAAAACCTATCACCAAATCTGCTCATTCAAATCCACAAAGCACTCTAGGGCTTGTCAAAAACTTACATAGTATACACAAAGTCTACCACTAAAAGAAAACACTACAGCTAAAGTACATGCTAACCACACTACAAGCTTTAATAAGCTTGTTATAGTCATAACAAGCAGTTTAACCTTAATAACTACTGTAAATAAAAAACCACGCCAATTTGGCTTAGTCAAAATATACTATATGGTCTCCAAACCATCCATATACCTATCCAATCCCTTCTTAAATGTTGCAATCAGGTCGCACTCAACCTCCTGTGGCAAACCATTTCAAAAATTAATAACCTTATTACTAAATGAATGCCTCCTTCTTAATTTTCTTACTGTGCTCCCTGGTCTCCCGTCCGTAGTCTACTATGAAGAATTTATTAGTTTCCGTATTATCAATAGATGTAAATATTTTGTAGACTTGAATCACTGAGGAATCACCTTTCTACAGAAAACATTCCTAACTCCTTCAGCCTCTCCTCATAGCTCTTACCCTCAAACCCAGAAATCATCTTTGTTGCTCTACGTTTCACTCTCTCTAGCATACAGTTTACTTATAACTTCCTTGCTCTTGCAAACGACATTGCGATTTATTATACCTAGCATCTTATTAGCTTTCGATTCCCTTGCTTCCAACACTGATTAGCTACTTTCAAATTACTGCTTATAATCACAACTAAATCTTTTTCTTGGTCCACAGACTCGAGCCAATCCCCATTCATATCGTAGTCAAAACTTTTATTTGAGTAACCTAGGTGAAAAACCTTACACTTTCATTTATTAAAATTCATTTGCCACTTATCTGAACACACAAGAAGTTTATCAAGATCATTTTGAATCTCTATACATTCATCACTATTCATTACTGCTATAGCCACTTTGGTATCATCTGCAAACTTAGCAACCTTACATTTAAGTCCCTGGTCTAAATCATTTATATATACCGGTATATGAGGAACAATAGTGGCCCCAGCACTGAACCCTGTGGGACACCACTCTTCACTATTTTCCATGATGACTTATTGCCATTTAGTTGTACACACTGTTTTCTATTCCACAACCACTCTTTAATTCAATCATGTACCACTCCACCTATACCACTTACAATAACTTCATCAGCCTTATGTGGGGAACCTTATCTAAAGCTTTGCTGAAGTCTAAATATATAATATCAACTGGATCTCCTCGGTCAATGTAGTCAGTAATGTATTCCATAAATTCTAAAAGGTTTGCCTGACGACCTACCCTTTGTAAACCCATGCTAGGAGTCACACATTATCTTATCTTCCAAATATTTCTCTATATAAATGAGGCTGGAGGCAGAGGCGGAGCCGAAGTCGGAACCATATAATTTTATAAATTTAAACCATGGAGCCGGGGCTGAAGCAGTGCAAAATTTCAAAATGGTGGAGTCAGATCAGAGCAGGCGCTATTTTAAAATGGTGGAACAGAAGGCAAAGACGGAGCTGGAGTTGGGGGAAAAATTGCAAGCACCGCAGCCTTTAAATATTATAAATTAATATATTTTGAACTGAAATGAAATGTTATGGTCAGTGTGTTTTAACAAAAGAAATTGTTCTTTTATGCTCGTACTTAGAAAACTCAGAAAAGAAGCGATTCCAGGAAAAAAATTCAGTTATGTCAGAAAGAAATAAAAATATTTTTTTAATGTATATTGGCAGAGCAGTAGTAGTAGTAATAATAATGATAACAACAACAACAACAACAACAACAATAATAATAATAATAATAATAATAATAATAATAATAATAATAATAATAATAATAATAATAATAATAATAATAATAATAATAATAATAATAATAATAATAATATAATAATAATAATAATAATAATGACCATTATCATCTTCGTTAGCCTCCCTTCGGCTCCCCACAGATTGGGGGTGGGATTCGTCAACATGCACTGGAAACAGAATAGTTTAGTAGAAGAATATGGCTTACCTAAGTCGACCAAAAAAAGTCCCTCCCCCATACCATCCCCTCAAACCCTTAAGTGCGAGCCCGTCGCAGTTAAAATCTACCCAAGAGCTTCAAATACTGCGACAAAACTCCAAATGTGGCATCTTATCAGTGTCGGGAATCATCTCCTGGGCCTGGCGCAGAACAATGTCCCCCTCACAAAACCACGTCATTTATTCCTATTATGCACCATTCCTCTCGGTCACCTAGAGGTCACCTAGCCGGTAGTTGCCCAATACACTTACCACTATATAACAGCTTAACCAATCTACTACCATCATCCATCCTTTCAAAATGATAAAACCATTAAAACACTCATTTATTTTCTCATTTACCCATTTCGTCAAACCACATAACTCTAATACATTCATTCCTTATTTTATCAATTCTTCTCACATTTAACACGCCCCTAGGATTACCCATCTGAACAGATTGCATCTTAGATCTATACCTCTTATTCCACGGCATAATAATAATAATAATAATAATAAAATAATAATAATAATAATAATAATAATAATAATAATAATAATAATAATAATTTATAACCCAGCCAGGGACAGGGAGGTGTTGATCTTATTAAAATGGTGATTACGTCTTGGTGTTACAACTAAGACATATCATAGTGATAAAATAAGAACCAAATACTAGGGAGATTTTGTGCATCCCTCCACCCCAGAGAGTATGTGACCTTGTCACGTATATAATCTCAAGATCTTCTTCCTTGTTCCTTCATTCTTCTATTTAATTATCTTTATCTTTGAATCTTCTTCTTCCACCACAGTTTCTGTCTATTGTGGTAGCTGGGTTCCGGTCCCGCTATTACTTATTTATACCCTAAAAAATGCTCATACATGCCTCAACTCCCGGTGCATGATATTGAGCTTCCTATCCCCAGTTATTGGGCTAGTAAGGGACAGGTGGTGGGTGGTAGAATAAATAATTCAATCAATCAAAAAATTAGTAAATGTTAAAAATATTTCATTTATTTCCATTTTTCTCAACATGCTATTACCAGTTACCACTTGCCACGGGCAGAGCCCTATTCAAGGAGGTGTAAAATAATGATCATAAAAGTATCAAAATTAAAAACCCATACAATCTCCACTTGGTGAGCAGAGACGCAAGATTTAAGAGGATGGAGAATAAATCGCCAGGAACAAAAGAAGATAATAAGGAATTCAAGTAGAAAAGAGGTGCTTGAAGAAGTGTGAAGTTGCTAATGTCCACAAATTCCTGTGTAGACACTGCACTCCTTGTAAAACGAGGGCATCGTAAATGCAATGGCATACGAGCGGTCAGTTCCCCTTGGGTACTTGCCGCTATG
Source organism: Trachelipus rathkii (assembly GCA_015478945.1). Lineage (NCBI taxonomy): Eukaryota > Metazoa > Arthropoda > Malacostraca > Isopoda > Trachelipodidae > Trachelipus > Trachelipus rathkii. The sequence goes on from JABUQX010078711.1 coordinate 17,117, forward strand.
GTTTCAATAGAAGAAAGGTAAGCTCTAAGGGTTAAGTGAATTAGATAGTACGCTATAAGCCTTTTGTTCTTTGTCTCGACACCATCCCAAAGACGGGGAAACCCTTGTATAGTTGGAATAATTAAGAGGAGGAAAAGTATCTCGTGGTCTAAGCAGGACTCCAACTCATAGCTTCTTTGAGGCTGCCTTAGCAACCATTAGGATATCAGGTTTCCAATACATTTTTTGTTATTATTAAGGTGACAAATGTTTATATTGCCCTTAGGAAAAAGGAAGAACCTTCAAAAGAAATAGAAAAGTTAGATAGCATCTTTGTGAGAGAGATTTGTTGAAGTTGGGTTTTTAAAAGAATTGAATTTCACAATGTTTAAGACGACTCCACTAGAAAATTCTGTCCATATCAGCAAGAACAGAATCAGAACAAAATTAAGAAGAGAGGCAACTCTAGATGAAAAAAAATGAGGGCGCAAATTTGAAATCAGTAAGAATGAAGTTCGAGTCATTGGCATATGAATGGACAGAGTTAGAGGAACAGCTGAGAAGATCATTAATAAAAAAAATAGAAATAGGGTATGATAAAACCCTGAGGAACGCCACTATTAACAGAATAGCAAGAAAAAGTCACCCCATTAACAACAGCTGATATGAAAGGTTTGAGAGAAAGTTAGGTATAAATAAACAAAGAGAAGGAGAAATTACAATTACAGTAACAACAATTTTATGAGCTGAAATAATAATAATAATAATAATAATAATAATAATAATAATAATAATAATAATAATAATAATAATAATAATTATAATAATTATAATAATTATAATAACTTATAATTATAATTATAATAATAATAATAATAATAATAATAATAATAATAATAATAATAATAATAATAATAATAATAATAATAATAATAATAATAATAATAATAATAATAATAATAACTAATACATACCCTTATTTTCTTTCCCACCTTTTCCCTTCTTTTTCTTCTTTTCTTTATTATTTTTATTATTATTATAGGAGGGAAATTTATTGGAGTAAAATGAAGTCGGCAAACCATATGAATTATATTCCACTTTATTCTCTGTAAATGAGAAGATAAGCTTCACTCATTACAGAATGGCCATAAACACAATAGTGAGAAGCCGATATCTAGTCAACAAGGCACGAAATGGGATTTAATGAATTGTGAAATGGGAAAGGATTGATGAGTTTTCCCAATAATACCTTTAGAGTTCATTGCGACGGTCCTTTTTTTGAGTGAATGTACAGGAGCCGTGCCTGAAAGTTACTATACTGGGTCACGATATAATGAATAGAGAGGGGACCGTGAAAGTGACAAAATGGACAGAATGGAGTGTGGGAGGCGGTCTCCAGACAAAGTGGACGTGACTAGTATTATTATGGCCTATACGTACGCGTATGAGGGCTACCTCCCGGTGGCGTTTATGGCGGCAAGATGAAGATCAGCCCGACAGGAGGAGTTTAACAGTGAGGAGTTTAGCACCACTGAAGTCTTCCGTCCAGCAATCCTGTCAACAAGTGCGGAATTCTTTCCAAAGGATGAGGTAGTAGTCAGTCGCAGGAAGATGACCAGGTCTGAGGGCTAAAGGAATGTATGTCGATCTATCCATTGGTGTTGAAGCTGCATGATGAAATGTCCTGTCATCAAGTTCATTGTTCGGGATGACTAAGTGGGATGGAACTCAGCAAAAAATTCAAAGGTTTCTTTCGTGAGTGTATCAAATGAAAAAATCTCTGGATGACAGAGACCAATGGATTACTGATTGAAACTCCAAAGTGCAAGGAAGGAACTTGTGAATGTGAGAAGACTAAATAAGATTCTTCCATGGTAAGGGAGAGAATTCTGGAAATCGCTAAGCTACGTTGACAATTCGGCAGTAAATGCCGGTCAGCAAAGGGGAAGAGAATGGGAGACGATGAGTTCATGGAAGGCAGATGAACTTCCACACCTTCCGCCGTTGTGAAGCCATCGCTATATACAAACACTGAACTCATATAGAGTACAAGATTGGAAATTAATGCGACCATGGTGATGGGCAGTTTTAGATAAGGATGACAATATCCAGCACACACACATGGGGAAAGTATAACCACAATGTGCAGTTGGTATATATGTGTGAGGTATGACTACAAGCTGAGGGATGCGTAAAAAATTAAAGATTGTTTTAACAAGAGATGCGAAAGTCCAGTAAGCATAGATCTGGATTAATTTTCAACCATAAGCGAGCCCATGACTAAGGTAGTGGTGTTGGGCAGAGGTCGTAGAATTATTGAGCACATTAGATATTCTCTACCCAGGGATAGGATAATTACATCAGCCTCCACCTGCAAACTCAACGTCGGCGACAACGGGAAGGCTTCGGCTGCTTTTTCAAACCTTTCTTTTGGGTGGAGTTGAGAAGATGAAGGTAGGAAAGAGAAGTATGCCTACAAACAACCAATTACAGTCCAATTCCGCCTGAACAGAGTAATATATATTGGCAAAACAGTCTTCTTATCCACACTGTAAGTGGTGGAGGTAAGATGACAAAAAAGGTCCAGTGAATGAAGCCAATTGACTTCGAGACGTTGTATATGGTGCTGATATGTAATACGGTCATTATGGATCAGGAAGCGGACCTATGTAAGGGCTCGGATTGAAGAACCATAAAGGGTCAGGGTAATAGGGTCGTAATTAGGCAACCCTTTCTTGCATGGAAAAGCATGGGCTTCGTCTTTGCAGGGAAAAAGTGAAAGCCTCGCGAATCACACCAAGTAGTGATGTTGTCAATAGTCGTCTGGAGTTGGCGTTCCATACATGGTATCTTAGCTCCTCAGGGACGTAAAGCATAAATGGAACATCGAACTAAGGCACTGATGTTAACGACTGCATCGTTAAATTCAACTGCAAAGAGCAAGACGCGCTAAGGGAGCTCCACTGAGAGGGATCTAAGAGTCAACAAGAGCTGGAAAAAGAGAAGGAGTTGTTCTCGAAGAACAACAAGTAAACAGCTGCTTCAAGATATTAAAATCTCTAGGTAGAGTCAAACGCTTTCTCGAGGAAAGAAAAACTACCAAATTCATCTTGTAACTGGAGAAAACCAGTCGTGGTCCAAACCGATAAGGGGAGAAAACTTAAAGAGGATAAATGTAGGAAGAGGACGTTACGTAACCATCCTCTCCATCAACTTATAAGTGTGACAGGTGAGCGATAATTGCCTCTAGCTCTGATGAGGCTGGTCCTTCCCAGGTTTAGGGATTGGGAGAAAATAACCCGTAGACCAAATGGAGGAGAAATCCCTTTCCACCCATATAATGTTTTAAGGAAGAGGAGAAACGCGAGATAGACGGAAGAAGGTGTCGGAGCATCTGGTTCGAGATGTCATCAGGACCAGGCGCACCGTCATTGCATGCACCTAATGCAGTCTGAAATTCTGCGAACATGAAGGTGTTTAAAAGGTGGATCTCTCCTGTGGGACAGAAGTCGGGGGACTGGGCTCGAGATCGGATTGAGCGGAGGCTCCTTATATCGCAATTCGCTGTAGCAGGTTGGAAAGTTGTATCCTAGCGTATCAACAATTGTTCCCGGTGCTGAGATGACGACGAGGGTTGCAGATCGCAATCAAGGATGGTGGGTGGCGAGCGATAGTGCTGATGTGATATTTTGCGCACAGCCTTGTAAACAGAGGATAAGGGAGTTAATGAAGTCACTGTGGACGCATATTTCCTAAAAAGTACTGCCTCCTTGTTCTTCAGTTGATACACATGACGAGCACTGGCACCTTTAAAAATCGATTACGTAGACCTATGATGTAGAAGAGTTCCATACAGTGATGAGCTGCCAAAATTTTAACAACCGGTTCTCTGCTTAGTCATTTGTATGTCATTCAAACAGTAGAGAGATCGCGATTCGTATGGTGGAAGTATCGTGTTCGACCCTCGTGTAGATCTTTGGATGTAATTCCTAGAGAAATCTACTCCTATAATAAAGCTATGCCAATGAAATACAAAGTTTTAATATATATATATATATATATATATATATATATATATATATATATATATATATATAATATATATATATTATATATATATATATATATATATATATATATATATATATATAGATATATTATATATATATATATATATATATATTATATAATAATATATATATTTATTTATATATATATTATTTTTTCATTTTTTTATGGAATTACCACTGCGTACAAAAAAAAAGCGGCGATACCGAGTCAGAAAACCAAATACAGGGGCAATTCTAAACAGAACGCATGAAAACGGGAATACCAATTATTAAATCCTATAGAGCAGAGTCAGTTCCCGAAGGAAAGCAAAAATCGCATCACTGTGGAAATGAAGTGATTCAGACAAATATATTGAGAAGGCGGATTGGAAAGGGTATGGGTTGTAACAAGGGGAAAGGCTGGGCTCTGGAAGCGCAAGAGCCACCGACAATCCACGGAGAAGATGGCGAACCGAAAGTAAGATATGGGAAACGGCAAAAGACATAAAGGGGAGCTGCCCTTGCCATATGGATAAGCTATGTGTTACATTAGTATGGCCAATTTGCAAACGAGCAGGACAACCTCTAGGTGCCGACTCCGGCGAAAAGACGATGGGCCAAATCCCTAGGAACGGCTTTTACGCTACGCAGTTTGGCACCACGTGATCCTCTGACCAACACTCCTGCCAACAAGCGAGGAAGCCCTGTTTGAGTCGGGAGCAGAAATCAGCAGCTGGGAGACGTCCCAGCAAGATATTTTGTAGTGCAAGAAGAGCACTCTGCGAGTCAGAAAAAATCGTATACGTGTCAAGCAGATCTAGTGTCAGAATCCTATTAATTAATAGCCAAAGTCAGCGCAACTAACTCGCCGTAAAGACGGATGGGCCAGAAAGGAGAGTGTGGGACACAGATAAGGTCCGGAAAGACCGCTGATGCACCCACCCCACCCTCTCGCCTTGAGCCGTCAGTGTAGATGCTCACAGAGCTCCCATGGAGAGCCAGTGAAGACAGAAAATGAAGCCTTCAGTGAGAGACGGGTGGTCTCCGGATTTTGATAAGGCAGACAAACCTCATGCACACCACAGGGGGCGAATACAACCAATAAGGGCAGACATCATCGTAGTCAAATTGTAAAACAACCCGCACAGGGAGGTGGAGAAAACGGAAGACAAACGCTACAACCTCGCAAACGGCCAATATGCAGGGCTACGAGGAACCTCAGCAGTCAAAGCCGATGGCTTGGGGATTTGCAGTAGACGAAGAAATAAGGAACACATTAGATATTCTCTCCGTAAAGACAGGGGCATCACCCTAGCCTCCACCTCCAAACTCTCCTTAGGCGAAGAAGTGCCAGAA
>JABUQX010078711.1:27500-30000 GCA_015478945.1 Trachelipus rathkii
AGGATCATATAACGAAAACATGATTGGAGACTATATTTGGGGGTTGATTCGTGAAAGCAACTTACCGTATAAGTGTAAATCCAGAAAAACTTTTCACTTCTAAATATTTTGAGGTCTCTGTTGTATAAACTAAGAATAAATAAATGCTACTTTTGTGTAACTGAGAATGATTATATTCACCAATTTTTTTTATATCGGAATTGGTAAATTTGTGAAAAATCATTATCCTGGTCACAAAATCAAAGTTTGGAGGAAATATTATCCATTTTTCATACCTTCTAGGTATAAGAAAATAGGAAATTACAGTTGTTGCCCAAAGACAAAAACAGACTGCGCCTTAGATTTATACCTCTTATTCCACACCCTATTTTCAGTACTGTGCATTAACACCGGTAACAACATACCCTTATACAGAACCTCTATCGCAATCAAGACTTTATCCCCTAGCATTCCCCGAGATTTAATTGCACCAGCCACCTTCCTTCCCACCGCTCGCAACCATCTATACTCAGCAACATCTGTTCCCTTTTCATCAAACATATTGCCAAAATATTTAACCTCTGATACTTGCTCCAATGGTCTACCATCCAACATGATTTCACACTACAGACTCTCCTCACCTACCACCCTTACTTTGGTCTTATCTACATTTACTTTCAAACCTCTTCTTTTACAAACCCTACAAAACCACTCTATCAATCTTATCAAACTTTCCTCAGATTCACAACACAAAACGAAAGCAAGGCACATTCCACTCTCTGCCATACTTCATCAGTCTAACACCCCCCCCCCACACTCTCAAATTCTTTCATCACCCCATCCATATACGAATTAAACGGCCACGGATACATAACATATCCTTGTCTAACACCGCTATTAGTAATATACCATTCACCCTCCTCTACATCCGTTATTACACGCACTTCAATATCAAAATACATACTTTTAATTTCATCCGGAAGCCCAACACCATATATCATTCATCTCTTCCACAGAGCTTCCCTAGTAATCTTGTCATATGCCTAATTGCAAGTAAATAAAACTAAAATAAAGTTTCTTCTCTATCATTTGTTTTTCAATATATATATATATATATATATATATATATATATATATATATATATATATATATATATAGAGAAAATAAATCTATATATATATAATATATATATATATATATATATATATATACTATAGAGGTTGAGAGAGAGAGAGAGAGAGGAGAGAGAGAGAGGAGAGAGGAGAGAGAGAGAGAGAGAGGAGAGAGAGAGAGAGCGAGAGAGAAGAGAGAAGAGAGAGAGAGAGAGAGAGAGAGAGAGGGAAGGAGAGAGTGTGAGAGGGAAGAGAGGAGAGAGAGCGCGAAAGGAGAGAGGAGAGAGAGGAGAGAGAAGAGAGAGAGAGAGAGAGAGAGAGAGAGAGAGAGAGAGAGAGAGAGAGAGAGAGAGAGAGAGAGAGAGAGAGAGAGAGAGGAGGGAGAGAGAGAAGAGAGAGAGAGGGAGAGAGAGAGAAGAGAGAGAGAGAGAGAGTTAGAGAAGAGAGAGAGAGAGAGAGAAGAGAGAGATGAGAGAGAGAGAGAGAGAAGAGAGAGAGAGAGATGAGAGAGAAGAGAGAAGAGAGAGAGAGAGAGGAGAGAGAGAGAGAGAGAGAGATGGAGAGAGAGAGAGCAGAGAGAGAGGAGAGAGAGAGAGAGAGGAGAGGAGAGAGAGAGAGAGGAGGAGACAGAAGAGAGAGAGAGAGAGAGAGAGAGAGAGAGAGAGAGAGAGAGAGAAAGAAAGAGAGAAAGAGAGAAGCGTTCCAGAAGCAGAGATTATTCCACATTGGGCATATGGAGTGTTAGTGTACATCCCATGATGCTCGTGCTCAATGGTTTCACCCTTTTGAACGCTAGCTCGCGCGCGCGCACACACACACACACACACATCAAAAAAATATTACAGAAAAACTTTTTTATATACCCTGAGAGTGGAAGGGGGGGGAAGGAAAGAATTTCGACAGCGTACGTTCTACGTGTAGGAGGCAACGAAAAGGACAGTGGTAGTTGGGTTGGAGACCAAATGCCACTATATGTAAGGTTCGGACCTGGTCTTGACCGCCCTAAGCGACCTTCAACCTTTCAGAAAGACTTTATGAAACGTCTGAGTAAGGAATGTAAGAAGGTGAATGGCGAGGAGAAGAGGAGGTAGGTGGTGGATGTATTTATATAAGATAAATTTGATTTGCTTGCTGTGACTGAATCAAAGATGAATAGAAGCGGTGAAGACAAGTGGTGTGGGGGTGAAAAGCTTGTGTGCTGAAGTGGAGAGGAATGAGAGGGGAAGAGAAGGAGTTAAGATTCTGATGAGTAATTTGTTGCACAGATCTATAATGGATTTTGTCAGTGTGAGTACTAGAACACTAATTGTTAAATTCAAGTTTGAGATGGTCAAGGTATGTGTGGCTGTAGCATATGGTCTATCTGAGGGTGATGTTGATGAGAGTGTGACTTTCTGGCATAATTTAA
>JABUQX010078712.1:0-11621 GCA_015478945.1 Trachelipus rathkii
AGAAGAGAGATGTCAAGAAGGGTGAACTAGGTAGGCAGTTAAGAAGACTGCCTAGGTAGGCATTCAAAAGAGGCTGCCTAGGTAGGCAGCAAAGAAGGCTTCCTAGGTAGGCATTTAAGAAATTACTGCCTAGTAGGCAGTCAGAAGGCTGCCTAGGTAGCAGTTAAGAAGGCTGATTAGGTAGGTAGTTCAGAAGGCTGCCTAGTGCAGTTAAGAAGGCTGTTTAGGTAGCAGTCAAGAGGCTGCCTAGGTACTCAGTTAAGAAGGCTGCCTAGGTAGGCAGTTAAGAAGGCTGCCTAGGTAGGCAGTCAAGAAGGCTGCCTAGGTAGGAAGTTAAGAAGGCTGCCTAGGTAGGCAGTCAAAAAAGGCTGTCTAGGTAGGCAGTTAAGAAGACTGCCTAGGTAGGCTGTCAAGAAGGCTGTCTAGGTAGGCAGTTAAGAAGGCTGCCTAGGTAGGCAGTCAAGAAGGCTGCCTAGGTAGGCAGTTAAGAAGGCTGCCTAGGTAGGCAGTCAAGAAGGCTGCCTAGGTAGGCAGTTAAGAAGGTTGATTAGGTAGGCAGTCAAAAAGGCTGCCTATGAAGGCAGTCAAGAAGGCTGCCTAGTTAGGCAGTTAAGAAGGCTGATTAGGTAGGCAGTCAAGAAGGCTGCCTAGGTAGGCAGTTAAGAAGGCTGCCTAGGTAGGCAGTTAAGAAGGCTGCCTAGTTAGGCAGTCAAGAAGGCTGCCTAGGTAGGCAGTTAAGAAGACTGCCTAGGTAGGCAGTCAAGAAGGTGCCTAGGTAGGCAGTCAATAAGGCTGCCTAGGTAGGCAGTCAAGAAGGCTGCCTAGGTTGGCAGTCAAGAAGGCTGCCTAGGCAGGCAATCAAGAAGGCTGCCAAGGTAGGCAATTAAGAAGACTGCCTAGGTAGGCAGTCAAGAAGGTTGCCTAGGTAGGCAGTTAAGAAGGCTGATTAGGTAGGCAGTCAAGAAGGCTGCTTAGGTAGGCAGTTAAGAAGAATGCATAGGTAGGCAGTAAAGAAGGCTGCGTAGGCGGGGAAGTAAAAACGGCAGCCTAGGTAGGCAGTTAAGACTGCTAGGTAGGCAGTCAAGAAGGCTGCCTAGGTAGGCAGTTAAGAAGGCTGCCTAGGTAGGCAGTCAAGAAGGCTGTCAAGAAGGCTGCCTAGGTAGGCAGTTAAGAAGGCTGCCTAGGTAGGCAGTCAAGAAGGCTGCCTAGGTAGGCAGTCAAGAAGGCTGCCTAGGTAGGCAGTCAAGAAGGCTGCCTAGGCAAGCAGTCAAGAAGGCTGCCTAGGTAGGCAGTCAAGAAGGCTGCCTAGGTAGGCAGTCAAGAAGGCTGCTTAGGTAGGCAGTTAAGAAGACTGCCTAGGTAGGCAGTCAAGAAGGCTGCCTAGGTAGGCAGTTAGGAAGGCTGATTTGGTAGGCAGTCAAGAAATCTGCTAGGTAGGCAGTTAAGAAGACTGCCTAGGTAGGCAGTTAAGAAGACTGCCTAGTAAAGCAGTCAAGAAGGCTGCCTAGGTCGGGGCAGTAAGAAGGCTGCCTAGGTAAGGCAGTCAGAAGGCTTGCCCTAGTAGGCAGTTAAGAAAGACTGCCTAGGGTAGGACAGTCAAGAAGGCTGCCTAGTAAGGCAGTTAAGAAGGGCTGCTTAGGTATAGCAGTCAAGAAGGCTGCCTAGGTAGGCAGTCAAGAAGGCTGCCTAGGTAGGCAGTCAAGAAGGCTGCCTAGGTAGGCAGTTAAGAAGGCTGATTAGGTAGGTAGTCAAGAAGACTGCCTAGGTAGGCAGTCAAGAAGGCTGCCTAGGTAGGCAGTCAAGAAGGCTGCCTAGGTAGGCAGTTAAGAAGCTGCCTAGGTAGGCGTCAAGAAGGCTTGCCTAGGTAGGCAGTCAAGAAGGCTGCCTAGGTAGGCAGTCAAGAAGGCTGCCTAGGTAGGCAGTTAAGAAGACCGCCTAGGTAGGCAGTCAAGAAGGCTGCTAGGTAGGCAGTTAAGAAGGCTGCCTAGGTAGGCAGTCAAAAGGCTGCCTAGGAGGCAGTTAAGAAGGCTGCCTACGTAGGCAGTCAAAAAGGCTGCCTAGGTAGGCAGTTAGGAAGGCTGATTTGGTAGGCAGTCAAGAAGGCTGCCTAGGCAGGCAGTCAAGAAGGCTGCCTAGGTAGGCAGTCAAGAAGGCTGCTAGGTAGGCAGTTAAGAAGACTGCCTAGGTAGGCAGTCAAGAAGGCTGCTAGGTAGGCAGTTAAGAAGGCTGCCTAGGTAGGCAGTCAAGAAGGCTGCCTAGGTAGGCAGTTAAGAGGCTGCCTGGGGAGGCAAGTCCAACAGGCTGCCTAAGCAGGCAGTCAACAAGGCTGCCTAGGTAGGCAGTCAAGAAGGCTGCCTAGGTAGGCAGTCAAGAAGGCTGTCTAGGTAAGCAGTCAAGAAGGCTGCCAAGGTAGGCAGTCAAGAAGGCTGCCTAGGTAGGCAGTCAAGAACGCTGCAATAGGTAGGCAATCAAGACGGCTGCCTAGGTGGCAGTTAAGAAAAGACTGCCTAGGTAGGGCAGTCAAAGGAAGGCTGCCTAGGTAGGCAGTAAGAAGGCTGCCAAGGTAGGGCAGTTCAAGAAGGCTGCCGTAGGTAGGCAGTGTAAGAAGGCTGCCTTAGGTAGGCAGTCAAGAAGGCTGCCTAGGTAGGCAGTTAAGAAGACTGCCTAGGTAGGCAGTCAAGAAGGCTGCCTAGGTAGGCAGTCAAGAAGGCTGCCTAGGTAGGCAGTGAGAATGCTGCCTAGGTAGGCAGTTAGAAAGACTGCCTAGGTAGGCAGTTAGAAAAAGTACTGGCCTAGGTAGGCAGTCCAAGAAAGCTGCCTAGGTAGGCAGTTAAGAAGACTGCTAGGTAGGCAGGTCAGAAGGCTGCCTAGTAGGAAGTCAAGAAGGTTGCCTAGGTAAGCAGTCAAGAAGGCTGCAAGGTAGGCAGTAAGAGGCTGCCTAGGTAAGGCAGTCCCAAGAAGGCTACCTAAGGGGAGTCAGTCAAGAAGCTTGCTAGGTAGGCAGTCAAAGAGGCTGCCTAGGTAGGCAAGTCAAGAAGGCTGCTAGGTAGGAAGTCAAGAAGGCTGCCTAGGCTGGCAGGTTAAGAAGGCTAATTAGGTAGGCAGTCAAGAAGGCTGCCTAGGTAGGGAATTAAGAAGGCTGCCTAGGTAGGTGCTGGTTAATGATGAGTGCTGCCTAGTTGGCAGTCCAAGAAGGCTGGCCAGGTAGGCATTTTAAGAAGACTGCCTAGGTAGGCAGTCACAGAAGGCTGCCTAGGTAGGCAGTCAATAAGGCTGCCTAGTAGGCAGTCTAAGAAGGCTGCTAGGTTTGGACACTCTAAAAAGCCTGATAGGCAGGCAATCAAGAAGGCTGCAAAGGTAGGCAATTAAGAAGACTGCCTAGGTAGGCAGTCAAGAAGGTTGCCTAGGTAGGCAGTTAAGAAGGCTGATTAGGTAGGCAGTCAAGAAGGCTGCTTAGGTAGGCAGTTAAGAAGACTGCCTAGGTAGGCAGTCAAGAAGGCTGCCTAGGTAGGCAGTAAAGAAGGCTGCCTAGGTAGGCAGTTAAGAAGACTGCCTAGGTAGGCAGTCAAGAAGGCTGCCTAGTTAGCAGTTAAGAAGGCTGCCTAGGTAGGCAGTCAAGAAGGCTGCCTAGGTAGGCAGTTAAGAAGGCTGCCTAGGTAGGCAGTCAAGAAGGCTGCCTAGGCAGGCAGTCAAGAAGGCTGCCTAGGTAGGCAGTCAAGAAGGCTGCCTAGGCAAGCAGTCAAGAAGGCTGCCTAGGTAGGCAGTCAAGAAGGCTGCCTAGGTAGGCAGTCAAGAAGGCTGCTTAGGTAGGCAGTTAAGAAGACTGCCTAGGTAGGCAGTCAAGAAGGCTGCCTAGGTAGGCAGTTAGGAAGGCTGATTTGGTAGGCAGTCAAGAAATCTGCCTAGGTAGGCAGTTAAGAAGACTGCCTAGGTAGGCAGTCAAGAAGGCTACCTAGGTAGGCAGTCAAGAAGGCTGCCTAGGTAGGCAGTCAAGAAGGCTGCCTAGGTAGGCAGTCAAGAAGGCTGCCTAGGTAGGCAGTTAAGAGCTGCCTAGGTAGGCAGTCAAGAAGGCTGCCTAGGTAGGCAGTTAAGAAGGCTGCTTAGGTAGGCAGTCAAGAAGGCTGCCTAGGTAGGCAGTTAAGAAGACTGCCTAGGTAGGCAGTCAAGAAGGCTGCCTAGGTAGGCAGTTAAGAAGGCTGCTTAGGTAGGCAGTTAAGAAGACTGCCTAGGTAGGCAGTCAAGAAGGCTGCTAGGTAGGCAGTCAAGTAAGTCAAAGAGGCCTGCTAGGTAGGCATTTAAGGAAGGCTGCCTAGGTAGGCAGTCAAGAAGGCTGCCTAGGTAGGCAGTTAAGAAGGCTGCCTAGGTAGGCAGTCAAGAAGGCTGCCTAGGTAGGCAGTTAAGAAGACTGCCTAGGTAGGCAGTCAAGAAGGTTGCCTAGGTAGGCAGTTAAGAAGGCTGCCTAGGTAGGCAGTCAAAAAGGCTGCATAGGTAGGCAGTTAAGAAGGCTGCCTACGTAGGCAGTCAAGAAGGCTGCCTAGGTAGGCAGTTAGGAAGGCTGATTTGGTAGGCAGTCAAGAAGGCTGCCTAGGTAGGCAGTCAAGAAGGCTGCAGGGTAGGCAGTTAAGAACGCTGCCTAGGTAGGCAGTCAAGAAGGCTGCCTAGGTAGGCAGTTAAGAAGGCTGCCTGGTAGGCAGTCAAGAAGGCTGCCTAGGTAGGCAGTTAAGGAAGACTGCCTAGTAGGCAGTCACAGCGCTGCCTAAGCAAGGCAGTCAACAGGCTGCCTAAGGTAGGCAGTCAAGAGGCTGCCTAGGAGGCAGTCAAGAAGGCTGTCTAGGTAAGCAAAGGCTGGCAAGGTAGGCAGTCAAGAAGTCTGCCTAGGTGGCAGTCAAGAAGGCTGCCTAGGTAGGCAGACAAGAAGGCTGCCTAGTAGGCAGTTAAGAAGGCTGCCTAGGTAGGCAGTCAAGAAGGCTGCCTAGGTAGGCAGTTAAGAAGGCTGCCTAGGTAGGCAGTCAAGAAGGCTGCCTAGGTAGGCAGTTAAGAGATGCCTGGTAGGCAGTAGAAAGGCTGCCTAGGTAGGCAAGGCAAAGAAGGCTGCCTAGGTAGGCAAGTCAAGAAGGCTGCCTAGATAGGCAGTCAAGCAAGTTGCCTAGGTAGGCAGTTAAGAAGAGCTGCCTAGGTAGGCAGCAACAGAAGGCTGCCTAGGCATTCCAGTCATAGAAGGCTGCCAGGTAGCGCAGTCAACGAAAGGCTTGCCTGAGGTTAGGCTTCAAGAAGGCTGCCTAGGTATTTAAGTCCAAGAGGAAGGCTGCCAGGGTAGGCAGTCAAGAAGGCTGCCTAGGTAGGCAGTTAAGGAAGGCTGGCCTAGGGTAGGCAGTTTAAGAAAGGCTGCCCCTAGGTAAGGCAGTCAACAAGAAGGCTGCCTAGGTAAGGCCAGTTAAAAGGCTGCCTAGGAAGGCAGTCAAGAGGGCTGCCTAGGGTAGGCAGTACAAGAAGGCTGCCTAGGTAAGGTTAGTTTCAAGAATAAGGAGCTGGGGGCGTAGGGGGGTAGGCAGTCAAGAAAAGGCTGGCTAGGTAGGCAGTCCAAGAGAAGGTCTGCTAGGCAGGCAGTTCCAAGAGGCTGCAAAGGTAGGCAATTAAGAAGGCTGCCTTAGGTAGGCAGCCAAGAAGGCTGCCTAGGCAGGCAGGTATAGAATAAAAAATAAACAAAAAACTGGCCCAAGGTAGGCAGTAAGAAAAGGCTGCATAAGGTGGCAGTCAAGAAGGTGCCTAGGTAGGAAGTTAAGAAGAGTGCTGCCTAGGTAGGCAGTCAGAAAGGCTGCCTAGGTAGGCAGTCACGAAAAGCTGCCTAGGTAGGCAGTTAAGAAAGCTGCCTAGGTAGGCAGTTAATGAAGGCTGTGGCTTGCTAGGTAATGACCAGTCAAAAAGGCCTGCTAGAGTAGAAGTTAATGAAGACTGCCTAAGGTAGGGCAGTGCCAAGAATAGGCTGTCCCTAGGTAGGCGTCCAGGAAAAAGAAGAAAAAAAAGGCTGCCTAGCGTTAGAGCATGTCAAGAAAAGGCTGGGCGCCTAGGCAGGCAGGTGCAAGTAATGCCTGCCAAGGTAGGCATTAAACAAAGGGTGACTGTTGCCGTGAGGTAGGCAGTCAAGAAAGGCTGGTGCCTAGGTAGGCAGTGCAAGGAGAAGGCTGTGGGGCTTGCCCCCTAGGTTAGGCGTTAAGAAAGCTGCCTAAGGTATGGCAGTTTTAGAAGTGCTGCGTAGGTAGGCAGTCAAGGAATGCCCGGCCTTAGGTAGGCAGAGTTCTTTTTTTAAGAAACACATCGGCCTTAGGTAGGCAGTCAAGAAGGCTTACTAGGTAGGGCAGTTAAGAAGGCTGATTAGGTAGGCAGTCAAAAAAGGCTCCCTAGGTAGGCAGTTAAGAAGAACTGCCTAGGTAGTCAGTTAGTCATGAAGGTTTGCCCTAGGTTAGGCAGTCGAAAATGCTGCTGGGTACCAGTCAAGAAGGCTGCCTAGGTAGGCAGTAAGAAAAAAGGCTGCCTTAGGTAGAGTCCAAGAAGGCTGGCCTGGGTTAGAGCAGTCAAGAAAGGCGTGCCTAGGTAGGCAAGTCAAGACGGCTGCCTAGGCAGGCAGTTCAAGAAGTGAAGGCTGCCAAGGTAGGCAATTAAGAAGAATCTGCCTAGGTAGGCAGTCATAAAGAAAGGTGCCTAGGTAGGCAGTCAAGAAAGGCTGCCTAGGTAGGCCAGTCAAGAAAAGGCTGCCATAGGTTAGGGCAGTTAAGAAAGCCTGCATAGGTAGGTCAGTTGAAAGGGGTGCCTAGGTGTAAGGTGCATTTCAAGAAGGCGGCCTAGGTAGGCCAGTTAAGAATACTGCCTAGGTAGGCAGTCCAGAAGGCTGCCTAGGTAGGCAGTTAAGAAGGCTGTTAAGGTAGGCAGTCAAGAAGGCTGCCTAGGTAAGGCAGTTAAGAAGACTGCCTCCTCCCCACCGTACCACACAAGGTAGGGCAGTCATGGAAAAGGCTGCTTAGGTAGGAGTTTTTAGAAGAACTGCCTAATTAGGTGCAGTCAAGAGCTGCCGCCCTAGGTAGCAGTTAGAAGGATGGCTAAGGTAGAAAGAAAAAAGAGAACAGTCAAGAAGGCTGCCTAGGTAAGCAAATAAATTAAAAAGACTGCCTAGGTAGGCAGTTCAAGAAAGGCTGCCTAGGTAGGGCAGTCACAAGAAGGCTGCCTAGGGGGGGGGTTAGGAAAAGTTAAGAAACGTGCCTAGGTATTGCAGTCAGGAGAGGAGGAGAGAAAGCTGCCATTGTCAGGTAGGCAGTTTAAGAAGGATGCCTAGGTAGAACAGTCAAGAAGGCTGGCCTAGGTAGGCAGATTAAGAGAAGACCCCCATGCTAGGTAGGCAGTCAAGAAAAGGCTGCCTAGGGTTAAGGCGTTAAGAAATAAGGACTATTAGGTTAGGCAGTCACAAAAGAAGGCAGCCTAGTAGGGATGTAAGTATAAGGAAAGACTGCCTAGGTAGGCCTAGTCAAGAAAATAAAAAAAAAAAGAAAAAAAAAAAAAAGAAAAAAAATGAAAAAAGAGAGAAAAGGCTGCCTTGGGTTAAGCAGTCCAGAGAAAGAAAAAAAAAGGTGCCCTTAAGGTAGGCAGTAACAGAAAGGCTGCCTAGGTAGCAGTTAAGAAGAACTGCCTAGAGGTAAGGCAGTCAAGAAGGGCTGCCTAAAGGTAGGGCAAAAAGTTAAGTAAGGCTTGCTGGGTGCCTTAGGTTAGGCAGTCCAAAAAAGAGCTGCCTAGGTAGGAAGTTAAGAAGGTTGTGCCGACATAGGTAGGCAGTCAAAAGGGCTGCCTAGGTAGGCAGTTAAGAAAAGACTGTCTTAAGGTAGGACAGTCAAAGGCCGTGCCTGCCACTAGGTAGGCAGTTAAAGGAAGGCTTGCCTAGGTAGGCAGTCCAAGAAAGGCTTGTTGGTGTTGTTTGCCTAGGTAAAGGCAGTTAAAGAAGAATGTCTAGGTAGGCAGTCATAGACGGCTTGCCCTCCGTAGGTAGGCAGGTTAGAAAGTCTGCCCTAGGTAGGCAGCAAAGGGCGGGCGTGGGGGCCTAGGCAGGCAGTCAGAAGGCTGGCCTAAGGTAGGCATCAAGAGGCTGCCTAGGTAGGCTTGCAGTCTAAGATAGGCAGTCAAAAAGGCTGCCTAGGTAAGCAGTCAAAAGAAATAAGGCTGCCTAGGCTAAGGGGCGCAGTTTAAGCAGACTGCCTATGTAAATGCAGTCCAAAAGAATAAAGGCTGCTAGGTAGGGGTCAGTCAGAGAAGGCTGAGCCAGTAGGTTAGGGCAGTTAGAAGACTGCCCTAGGTAGGCTAGTCAAGAGAGTTGGAGTGAGAGGGGTCGAGGGAGCGTAGGAGTTGCACGGATGCCGTACTAGAAGAGGGAAGGGTGAAGAGGCGAGATGGAGGGGGCTGGTAAGTGGCTGCGAGTGGGGACTGATAGTGAGGTGCGGGCGCTGACAGGGGAGAGTATGGGGGGAGGAGATGTGTTATCCAGGAGACGATGTGAGATTAGTTGGGTAGTGGAGGAGAAGGGATGAGGAGGGGGGTGAGGGGTAAGCCTGCACTTATTGGTAAGGCGGTTACGGCACCAGTTAAAGAAGGCATAGCTAGGTAGCAGAGTCAGAGATAAGAAAGAAGGCTTGCTAGGTAGGACGCAGTTTAAGATGTAGGAAGGCTGATTTGGTAGGCTGCAGTAAAGACAGGCTGCTTAGGTCAGGGCATTCAGAAGAGGCTGCCTAGGTAGGCCTCCAGTCAAGAAAGGTGCTGCGTAGTAGGCATACAAGAAAGAGCTGGCTTAACGGTAGGCGCGACCAGTTAAGAAAAGAAAGAAAAAAAAATGCCTAGGTAAGGCAGTCAAGAGGAAGGCTGCCTACGGTTGAACAGTTAAGTAAAAAAAGAAAGGCTGCCTAGGTAGGGGGCAGTCAATGAAGGCTGCCTAGGTAGCGCAGTTAGGAGAAAAGACTGCCCGTCTGGTAGGCTGATCAGCAGAGCTGCCTAGGTAGGAAGTTATGAAAGGCTGATTAGGTAATGCAGTTTCAAAATAGGCTGCCTGGGTGGCAGTAAAGAAGGTGCCTGCCTAGGGTGTAGGAACGCGAGTTAAAAAAAAGAGATGCCTAGGTGAAGGCAGTATAAGAGGCTGCGTCGTAGGGTTTTTAGTTAGGCAGAGTTAAGAAAGGTGCCGGCTAGCGTGGCAGTCAAGAAAAGGCCTGCTAGGTTTGCAAGATTAAGAAAGACAGTCGCTAGGTGGCAGTCAAGAAGGCTGCCCTTAGGTTAGGTGGAGAGGTTGGGGTAGGCAGTTAGAGGGGCTGACTGGTAGAGGCAGTCAAGAAGGTGCCTAGCAGGCTGTCAAAGAAAAAAGAAAGGTCTGCCTAGGGTAGGCAGTCAATGATGGCTTTCCTAGGTAGGCGCCCGCAGTCAAGAAGGCTGGCCATAAGGTTAAGGGCAGTCAAAAATGCTAATGTGATTATTTAAAATTATCATAGTTATCTGTAAGAAAAGAAGAGAAAAAGGCTGCTCGGTAAGGTGCAGTCAAGGAAGGCTGCCTAGGTAGGCAGTTCATGAGAAAAAGTGGCCCTGCTAGGTAGGAAGTTAAGGTATTTAAAGACTAGGCCTAGGTAGGCAGTCAAGAAAGCATGCTAGTGTAGGCAGTTAAGTGGATGCCACCTAGGTAGACAGTCAGAGGCTTGCCTAAGGTAGAGGGCTGCGGGGGACGGAGGCTCGTTAAGAAGACTGCGCTAGGTAGGCAGTCAAGAAAGGGCTGTGTGCCTCGGTAGGGTCAGTGCCAAGAAGGGCTGGGCCTATACGGTTTAGGCCAAGTGACAAAGAAAAAGGCTGCCTTAGGTTAGGCAGTTCAAGAAGGCTGGCTGCTAGGTAGGAAGTTAAGAAAAGAACTGGCCTGGTAGAGGCAGTCAACGAGAGCTGCCGCGCCGCCCGTTGGTAGGCAGTTAGTAAAGGTGCCTAGTTTAGACAGTCAAGAAGGCTGCCTAGGTAGGCAGTTAAGAAGATCTGCCATTTAGGTAGGCAGTCCAAGAAGGTGCCTTAGGAAGGCAGTTTAAGAAGGCTGATTTAGGTAGGTAGTGGTTAGCAAGAAGCAAGCCTAGGAAGGGGGGCAGTTAAGGAAGACTGGCCTAGGTAGGACAAGTTTTCCCCAAACAGAAAATGATTCTATGAAAGAGGCCTTGCCTTGGTAAGGCAGTCCAAGAAGGTGCTAGGTGGCAGTAAAGAGGCTGCCTGGTAGGGCAGGTAAGAAAGACTGCCCTAGGTAGGCAAGTCAAGAAGCGCTGCCGTAGGTAGTTAGGCAGTTAAGAAGGCTGCCAAGGTAGGCAGTCAACAATTAAGAAGGCTGCATAGGTAGGCAGTTAAGATGACTGCCTAGGTGAGCAGTCAAGAAGGCTGCCTAGGTAGGGGGTTAAGAAGACTGCCTGTCAAATAGGCTGCCTAGGTAAGCAGTTAAGAAGACTGCCTAGGATAGGCAGTCAAAGAAGGCCTGCTCGACTAGTAATACCGGCAGTTTTAAACGGGAGGTGAGGCTGTTGGAGTGTGTGGGCTGAAAAAAAAGGCTGCCTAGGTAGGTAGTCAGTAATGAAGGCTGCCTAGGTAGGCAGTTTAAAGAAATCTGCCTAGGTAGGCAGTCAGAAAGGCTGCCTAGTGTAGTCAGTTTTAAGAAGGCTGATTAGGTCGGCAGAGAGAGTCAAGAAGGCTGCCTAGGTATTATTTAGTAAAGAAAATGAGTGTGCTAGGAAGGCAGTCAGAAAGGCTGCCCTAGGTAAGGGCGCAGTAAAGAAGGCTGCCGTAGGAAGCAGTTAAGAAGATCCCCTAGGTAGGTACAAAGGTCCCCCCCCAAAAAGAAAAGGGCTGCCCCCCCCCTAGGTAGGCAGTTAAGAAAGGGCTGGGCCTGGTAGGGCAAGTCTAGAAAAGGCTCCTAGGTGGAGTTAAGAAAGACTGCCTAAGCGGAAGGGTAAGGGCAGTTCAAGAAGGCTGCGTAGGTAGGCAGTTAAGAAAACTAAAAGGCTGCCTAAGGGTGGGCAGTTCAAGAAGGCCTGCCTAGGCAGAGAGTCAGGAAGGCTGCGCTAAGGTAGGGCAGTCTAGAAGGCTGCCTAGGTAGGGGGTGGGAGTAGTGTGGCGGGGGAGGCGAAGGTCAAGGAAGGCTGCCCTAGAGTAAGGCAGTTCAAAGAAGGCTGCCTAGTGTAGCGCAGTTAAGAAGACTGCCGCCCTTGTAAGCACACTCAAAGGAAGGCTCTAGGTAGGGGTAGGGTAGGGTCAGTCAAGACAGGCTGCCTAGGTAAGGACCAGTTAAGAAGACTGCCATTACGGTAGGCAGTCAAGAAGGCCTGCCTAGGTAGGCAGTTAAAGAAGGCAGCCTAGGTAGGAAGTTAAGCAATCAAGAAGGCTGCCTAGGTTAGCAGTTAAGAATGACTGCCTACGTAGGCAGTCAAGAAGGCTGCCTAAGGTAATGGCATTTAAGAAGGCCTGATTTAGTAGGCAGTTCAAAAGTACTAGAAGAAAATGAGGCTGCCGTTCTAGGTAGTGGGCAGTTAAAGAATGACCTGCCTAAAGGAGTGAGGGCAAGTCAAGAAGGCTGCTAGGTGGAT
>JABUQX010078713.1:0-32500 GCA_015478945.1 Trachelipus rathkii
TCTCCCCCCTCTGTCCTCCGTTTTTCTCAAAAAACCCCCTTAAAAAGGAAATGAAAAGAAAAATTAACATTTTTCTCCAGAGCTTAATAAAAAAAAACAGTATTTGGTAACTCTGCTTCGCTCGTAATTAGTGCCATGAAATGGAAAGGTTGATTAGAGCGTTACGCATTCCCTCTATGAGTTGGTAAGATTTTTTAACCTAATTATATTTCCTAGGCAGGCCCCCCCCCGGTGTTATTCAATAAATATTAGAATTTAAAAATTATTTTTTTTTAAGTTCTTATACATAAAAAATGTATATATATTTATATATATAAGAAAGTATGTGAATGGAATATATTATTTAAATTTAATACATACTCTAAGTAATTTATCACCGGGAAAGCCGACCTTAAGTGACTATTTAGAAAGTGAACTTTTATGCTCATATGCTCCATTTTTAGCATTATCAAATTTTTGATTATATATAATTAACTGTCATAGACATATTTTTTATATTTTTTATAATACAGTATAGAGATAACTGAAGTTATTTGTGTATTTATTTTTAAAGCCTCTTGTGTATATAAATATATATATATATATATATTATATATATTATATAATATTATATATTATATATATATATACTAGTGATGGAACGAAGCTAAATTTTGCATAACCGCTTGCCGTTTCTAAATTTTTCAACAAACCACGGGTTGCTTGTTTTTTTGCGGTTCGAACGTGTGTGCTTCACTTGAGGCTAAAATAATATGCAAAAGGAAATAAAAACTAGCAATTACTATTACTACACTAGCTACTTACCTTACATAGTGGACCATAGAAACTACTTATCTACATTGAGTGTTTGCCCATAAAAACTACAAGTTCTTCTATAACAATAATTCAAATTCAAAAACGTTTATTCAACATTTAGAAAAAATACAATCTAGTCATTAAATAACAAGAATGGACCATGTAACATACCAAAGACTCAAAAATAATTACAAACATATTTCAATATCCAAAATATCCGTATAGTTGACAACATTTAGGAAAAGTACAAATCTAGTCGATTAAATAACAGAGCAGATGACATACATGCTCTTTCATATTATCTCATTAGATATATGTCTCGAATTATTATATTTAGTTTTAGAAACAAATTGTTAAATACCTTAGCAATGTAAGTTTGGGCGTAAATTTTGAAGGGTCCAGACCATAAAATTTCACATGTTCCCTAAGTATGTCTGATATAGTGAGGGGTTTTCTTCACCATACTAACCCTGGTATATAGCAAAAATCTTCACACAAAATGGGTTATATTCCTCTCAAATTATTTATAACCCGTAACATATATACTTTATGATAATCAATGAAAAAATAGATTAAGAACCGGCATAAAAACAATTTAATAATTATAATAACAATAATAACAAATCTAATAATATAATTTATAAATAATTAATTCAATACTAAAAGTATTAATTTTAGTATAAATCGAACTAATATGGATAAATAGATAATTACAATAATAATAATAATAATAATAATAAATAATAAGTAATAAATTGAATGAATTAATAGAGTAGAGTGATATAGTGCAGAAAATTAAATAATTATTATCCATTATCCTGATTACAATCCATGAATTGATATAGCATGATAATAATAAATAAATATAATCTAATATAATAATAAATCAATAATAATAAAATAATAATAATAATAATAAATAATAAATATTAATAATAATATCAATGTTAAATAAATTGAAATAAAATTATTTTGAAATAAATTAATAATAATGCAATAAAAACAATAGTTCAATAATAAAACGTTGATAATTAACTACTACTAAATGAATAAGTATAAATTTTATGAACTAGACAGGAAGCATCAAACTTTTTATATACATTAAAACCAATGGTCTTCTTTAGTTTAGCAGTCTACCTCTAATGGGTATTCCTCACAAGCATATGAAACATAATAAAATGATAACATAATATGGGTACTTAATTAATAGCAATAATTGAAAATAGAATAAAATTAATACTTTGCATAAATTTATTGCTGCAATCTACATAATAATAAATAGTTAAAAAGATGATTTACTGTCCATATCTGCAATAAATTATGAGAAAATCAGACTCCTTAATTTAAAGAATTACTATTTAATTTACTTGTTTACAATAAATAAATATAATAATTACTAA
This sequence comes from Trachelipus rathkii, assembly GCA_015478945.1. Classification (NCBI taxonomy): domain Eukaryota; kingdom Metazoa; phylum Arthropoda; class Malacostraca; order Isopoda; family Trachelipodidae; genus Trachelipus; species Trachelipus rathkii. The sequence goes on from JABUQX010078713.1 coordinate 2,196, forward strand.
TTATTGCATTATAGGTAATTGAAATTCATAATATCAAATATATATTAATAATAATAATATTATAATCAAATTATTCAACTACTATAATAATTAATCATAAGTTTATATAATAATAATAATAATAATAAGTAATAATTAATATGAATAATAATAATTAGAGTGAAAATAATAATTTAATATAATTATTAGGTAAATATCTAGTATATTAAATTATATTAACTATTAAATGTACATATTGATTATTCATGTAAATAAACACTTCATAAGATCTATTCTCGAATAACAATTTGAAAATACTAATTAACTAACTAATAATAATAATAAAATTAAACAATAACTTCCAATTTACTATAATAATAATAATGAAATAATGAGTACTTAATAATAATAATTAATAATAAATAATCAAAATAATAAATAAATAATAAGATAATAATTTAACGTAAGACCAACCGAGCTGAAATTTTCCGATTACATAATAATTTAATTTTATAGAAGAATAATTAATTAATTTAATTAATAGTAGGAGTCCAGGGGATTGTTCCTACAGTTAATTATAATCATATGAAAGATCTATCTTCTATATTACACTTAAAAAAATAAGTTAACAAGATAATTTAGCGAGAAAGTAACATTCAAAGTACTACCTCTCTGTCCGAAAAAAGTTATTTACATTCGGCCTTGGGGACAGTTCTTTTCACTTAGTTTAGATATGCTAAAAGCTCAGAAACTTGCTTGCGAGAGACTTACTCGTAATATATTCACAACTCCTAACAATCAATTTGATCTCTTCCTGGATAATCGAGAACTGTCTGCTGTGTAGAAGTTACTATTTCTTATATATTCAGAGCAACTCAAACACAACTATTCTTGTCACACACTAATTTGTCAAGTGAGCCAATATTCCTAAAACTCGACAAAACATACTTCCTGGGACTTATCTTCTTCATCAGGGACAATGCTACAACAATTAAAAAATAGATGTCAATGTAGGAATTGCATTAATTAAATAATAATAGAGTATAATAATAATATAATAATAATAATAATAATAATAATAAATTAATAATAAATAATTAATTTAATAATAAATAATAATTAATAAATTAATAATAAATAATAATAATAAATAATAATAATAATAATAATAATAAAATAATATAATAATATAAAATAATAATATAAATATATATATAATAATAATAATAATTAATAATTTAATAATATTCAAGGACACTAATTCTGTGTCAGGATAAAACTTTTACGTTTCTAAGATTTTCTATAGAGACTGAGATGACTATTGCGGAGCGCAAACACTCTACGGAGTTATAATAATAATAATAAAATAATAATAAATAATAATAATAATTAATAATAATAATAATAATAATTAATTCCTTTGTAATGATAAAAATGAATAATAATTAATAATCGCCAATTATACATATGATAATAATCATATGTATAGCTAATACAAATAATAAATATATAATAATATTAATAATAAATAATAATAATCCGTAATAATAATAATAATAAATAATAATAAAATAATAATAATAAATATACTCAATATAAAATTTTTAACATAATAATGATAAATTTCTATGTTTATAAACGATAATTTGACCATTATATCAACTAATAATTTATAAAATCCAAAATAATAAATAATAAACAATAAAATAATAAATAACATTAATTAATAACATTCACTGTTATAATAATAATAATAATAATAATAATAATAATAATAATAATAATAATAATAATAATAATAATAATAATAATAATAATAATAATAATAATAATAATGAATAATAATAGTGTAAAAATAAATTCTTTATTTAAAGACTCCTCCAATAATAATATTAACTATAATAGCAACAACAATAATAATAATAACCAATATTATATTAATAATAAACAATTTTTCTCGATAATAATAATTACTGATAATAATAATAATAATAATTAATAATAATAATTACACATTATTAATTAGTAATTAATAATTTCAATAATAAATACTTTAAAACCAAATTTATATTAAGATATTTATTCTGAGAGGTATACCAAACATCCAGAAATTATTATGAGCCAATTATATAATAATAATAATAATAATAATAATTAATTTAATATATAGGCAATGAACAAATAATAATTTCCTTCCCTTTCTTCTTTATTCTGTTGTGGCATGAAAATTTTATAATAGGGAGATACTCTATACCTGAGTATCAATAAATTTCCAAAGAATAATTAATGCATCAAAGATAAATATATATGATAGCATATATAAAAATAATAAAAACTTTACAAATGAGTTATATTAATAATAATAAGATTAATAATATAAATATAATAATATATTATTCTTCTTTGGTTTCTCCTAAAAGGATTACAGTCTAAAGAATTCTAATTCACATACACAGGTAAATATGTTAATAAAGTTCAAATAATTTAACTAATATAACTAATATATGATAATAATAATGAAATAATAAATTAATAATAGATAATGATATAATACTACATATATAGCCTATAAGACATTCATCACACTTGCACCCCGTTAGAGTTAATAATTAATAATAATAATGCTCAATAATGATTAATAGATATTATACTATGGAAATAATAATTAATAAATATAAATATAAATAATAAAATATTATATAAATAATAATAAATGATTTAATAATATATATAATAAATTAAAATGAATGATAAAATATATAAGATCAGAATTCCAAAAAAATGAATCTTAAAAATAAATAAGATAATAATAAATAAAAATACAAATATATTTAAATTTAATTTCAGTAATAATAATAATAATAATAATTAAAATAATAATATGCAATTTAATAAAAAAAAAAATAACTAATCAATTTCGTATAAAGAAAAGAATGTTTCATTTTTCATTGATGCATACTACCTACAACTGTATCTCTAGTAAAGGAACTCATGAGGCCATCCAAGATTTTTCTTGAGAGATATAGCGATGAGGTTTACACACTTCCCATAGAGTTTTATTAGTTCTTAATATATCAGCACGATTTAAAATCCATAGATAATTGTGTTTATTTTTAATTTTTGAGTAAAAATTTTGGTTTTACCGATATAAACTGAGGGGCAATTGTGGTTATTTGAAAAATTATCCTCTCTTTGACAGCAAAAACATTTTTTTTGGCCATTGAGTTGTGTTAAGTTTTTATGCTGCTTTTTTTGTTGTTAAGCGCAGTCTGTATGACGCTTTGCTTGAGTGGAGCTTGATTCTTTTTTTGTCATAGTCTATACACGAAAAGGCCAACGTTTGGTACTACACGACCAGAGTTTTAATTTGTGACTTATAGTATATATTTCTTATATTGGTTTATTTGATAGATGAAAGACTACATCACGCCTTGCTTTGGTTTAGTTAAATTTAGAAATTTATATGCTAGCAAGAATAGGTCACATGACATTGTTATTAGGATTAATTATTATTATGTCATTCTTATTATTCAAGGTAATATATATATATATATATTATATATATATATATAAGTGATATATTTAGCAAGTCTTTAAACTGCAATATCTTTAGAGTTTTGAATATAATGGTTGTATATGGCTGTAAAAGTCTCTTGTATTTGGCTAATGAGGCGAATAAATCGCTTCTGGGTTAACAATTACACGGAAATTACTGAGTTACCTTCGTGTACCGTTAGATTAGGAAGACGATATAAAGTAAGTGAGGTGTTTGTATTGTGAATAGTATAAAATTCCTAAGAAAATGTAAAGAGGTACCAAAATTTTACTTAAATATATATTAGCAATTATACATGTTATCTCGAAAGACTTGAAATAATTATACTTTTTTACTGTTTCTTTAAATTACATTTTTTATCGATTTGTTAATCCAAGTATTTTAGCATTTGCAGCCCTATTTAGTTCTACATGTTAATATTAATATTAAAATCTTTTAAATTGGTTTGTTGCTAAAAAATTATCTAAGATGTTTTATTTAAAATTAAAGATAGCTTATTAGCATATATCCATTCATTATTTTTGGTAATGTGTCAGTTGCTTTACCGAGATAGAGACTCGGCATCTTTGTCCTTTATTAAAATGGAGTTATCGTCAGCAAAAGAGACTGAAAAAAAGCGTCATGAGAGTTGAACAGATCAATTTTGCTATATAGAGTAAATAAAAAACGTCAAAAGAATGAGCCCTGGGTACGCGCGGTTGATGTTTTGAAAGTTGGTGAATTAGTTCATAGTTTTACGTATTGAGATTCTCTCCTTTAAAGTAGCTTTTAAACTATTTCCCCCGTTGCCATTCAAAGCCCATTTTGTACATTTTACTTAGTAGTATGTTATGATCAATCATGTCAAATACATGATACATGTTATTATATCTTAATATAATAAACAGGGAGGAGTCTTTATTTATCATATATATTTTTATTTGTACAGTGATTTTTCGGTTAAGTCACAAATGAGGATACAAATCATATACATAGACTAAGATTTTAATACGATACAGAAAACATATTTGTGTCTTAATTCCAAATTTGTGAAGTGCATTGAGAAGTATTGTTTGATATAAAAGTATTTCCTCGGGTTAGAGCCTATTGACTTGGAAAACTAATTTCTCAAAAGTGATATTAAAAACTTAATCGTAAGTATTAACTGATGAGACTATTTGCGTTCCTTGTAATTTATTTAGCTAGGCAAAGTTCTACCTTTATGGTATATTTTATTAGAGGGTTCACTTTGCTGTCTTAGAATATTATATATTTTGGATTAATATCATGGTGCATATAGTACCGTATTCAAATAATAAAATTGAATATTTTGATGTTTTTATAAGGGTGAATGACCTATATTATCATGTTATAGGTTAAGCGAGATTTGGAGGATATTGAGATTGGTATAGTGAGTAGATAGAGTATATATATTATATATATTATTATATAATATTGAATCATCTACAATTTATTTTTAGTTTTAATCCGTGATCTAGTTATTACCTTTTATTTAACCTCCTGAGGGGACTATAAGATGATGGGTAAATTAAAGGAAAATGAGTACTTTACGTATATGTACTGGAGAAAAGGTTATTCATTATATGATATGTATATTGACTAGGGGTGTTTGTCTTTTCAAGATTTTGAGTATATACTTACCGACGTTAACGATAGAGTATTCGTTTAGTCCCGTCATAAGCGATCTTATTTTGGTATATAATTGGTTGTTATACTTTAAAATGGGGCAATGTGAACACTGAACATAGGGTAACTGCGAGTGATTTTTTTCCTTTATTTATTTTTGTAGTTACAACCATTGATAAATTTAGAAATTTTTAATTTTTATTAAAATGCTTGGAATTATATAAGTTCTTTGTTTATATTTATTTAAAAAAAACTAAAGATTTATTTATTCCGGGGATATATGGTATACAATGGGAAAAAAACTAAGTCTTCACCGTCATTTCTCCTTGAATCTCTTTAATTTCCATACAAGTCCTGTCGAATATTCGTCTTTACATTTGATTACAATTTAGCAATTGGAATAGCAAAAATTGACCATCAAGACGAAGCTGCTCATGTTTGGTATGAAAGGTTTATGGTTTTGATATTTATTGTTATAGTGAAAGTATAAAAAAACTTTAAAGTACATTTTTTCCTATAATTATTATTATATTAATTAATTTAATTTATAATATATATATTAATTTATATTATATGCATTCTACATTAATTTAATTAAAATATATTTCATCAAAAATGTATATTATTCATATATTTATAATTTTTATTATAATTATTTAAGTAATATTTAATTATTATTAAATTTAATTATTGTTTTTAAACATATTTTTATTTAATGTATATTTAATTTATTAATTATAATATTATTATATTAATTAATTATTATTATATTATTATATTATTTTATATTTAATTATTAATTGTATAAGAATTTAACATTTATTGCTTATATTAAATGAGATAAAAAACCACAACGTTTATAATTATTACTATTCATTAGATTTATGTATTATGCTAATTACTTTGATTGGGACATTCTATAAATTGAAAAAAAAAAATTGGAACAATTGTCATCACTATTTATTTATTTAGTTATATTTTGATTATTTATATTAAAATAGTATAAAAGATTATGTTGATTATTATTATGTATGTTTATTATATATATATGATCGGAATAATAAATATAATTGAATAAATAACACTCAAGTAATAATAATAATAATAATAATAATATTTGTACGATTAATACATAAGAAAGAGTAATAACAATAATTAATAAATAATAATAATAATAATAATAATAATAATCAATAATAATAAGAAGAATTAAATAATAAATATGATGAATAAATTAATAAATAAAAAGAGTTAATTTAAATGCACCCTCTTACAACTAATTTTATATATATATATAATATATTTAATATAACCTATATTATCTTAACATATATTAGTTATCTTATTTCTACTACATGGATTAGTGTATTATTTATATTATTATTACTGTACTATAGCTAGCTATCAATGATATTATTGTTTATCGTGACTCTCCAGTTATATGGAGCCTAAGAGCTTATAATTTGTAATTTATAAAATTATAATTATAAGTTATAATGTTTGTATATTAGTGTATTTGATTGAGTGTGGATTATACTCCGTGTATATGATGTCTGTGATGATTATTATTATATATTATTATTATTATGTATGAAACTTATTATTATATTGTGATTATTGATTATTGTTATTGCATTGATATATGCTCGAGTTATTTATTAAATTAATGCTGCGGAGTCGATCATTATTAGATTAATGTGATTATGCTCAGAGTTATTAATTTTATCTTATTTGTTATTAGTTCTGCCTGAAGCCGGGGAAGCCGGAGTCTATTGTAGTATTATTATCTATTATATTATTATTATCAGGGATGTAATATATTTTCGATTATATTTTATTATTAGTGACTTGGTCTAGCATCTGATTATTAAGTCTATCATGGTATCTATAATATAACCATTATATGGAAAAATATTGACTCTACTCCTTGCTAAATTATCCTTTGTCTTTTATCGACTGAATTCTCCCTTGTTTTACCAAAGTTACCAGATGCGGAAAAGTAAGAACCCATGCACAATGCACAACACCATCACTTTTCCCATCCTCTCCGCCCTGCGGAAACTGGAAAGTATCCGACTAAGCGTTGCTACTTAGTTAATTCGCGTTTGTAATTGGAATTTTAAAAGCGGCACATTACCAAAAGGTAATTATTTATTAAAATAACCTAGACTATTCTGGCATTTTTCTTCCTGTTAATCTCTCCTCTTACTAGTCATAAATTAAATCCACCCTAAAATTTAGGCTTCAAGTGCGACTTTTTTTTATTGGTACTTACTTACTAGAGTGAATTTTTTTCCAATACTTTACCTTTTACAAGGGATCGATCAGTTTTTCCTTTTCGAGTGATTTTTACTTTCTTTTATCCAAAACACTATTCATGAATTTTCTTTTTCTCCTTATCAAAATCTTTATATACACATTGCATAATATAGAAATACAATATCACATAAAATACTGTTTTTGGCTAGGTATTGAAGGTTGCTTTATTTCTGCAGTTTAAATTGTTTAATGGATTGGTTATGTAAATAGATATAATCTTTTTTCCACATATTCTGAAGTAAAAGTTCTTATACTAATTGTTTTGATATTCTTTCTGCAGCTTCCTTCAAAATATTGAAGAAGTTATGTTAAATAAATATTGTCCCTTTATATCGAGCATTAGATACGTTGCGATGTGGAATACAAGAATTTTCTTTCCAAATTATCAAATCTACGAGTTAACTCCGATAATTTATGTTTGTACGGTATATATATACTGATTTTATAGATCCTCTTTCAGTCTAAATCTACAAGGAGATAAATGTGAATGAAGTTTATATATAACAGACACAATAAAAGGATAATTATACTTAGTTTATATATATAAGGTAGTAACGGAATGAAAGCTTATACTTATTTAGTAATCTCATTTATTACAAACTATCTCCAATAGTATAAGTAATGCATTATTCTCAAATTAGTGTAAAAGTCAAAATTAATTATAAGTTGTCTTATCTTTAAGAAGTGTTTATTTGAAGGAGTAAAGACAAACGTAAATTCTTTTGAAATAAATTATCATAATATATAATATATATAGAATAATATATATCTAATAATTGAAGGAAGAGAGAGAGAAAAAAGATATATTTGGAAATAAATACACTCCACCAAAGAGATATATCTATTAATCAAACAATAATACATTGACCTGATAAAACCGGCTCTAGTTTTCGGTTTTCGAAGAACTATAAGAAATAGTTTAATAACCAAACAAACGACAAATAGTTTTAAGCAAAAACAGATATGTGCCAGTGACTACTTCAGAAGTAATAACAGTAAGTAAATGCAAATTTAGCAAGTTTTTAGTCGCTGGTGGTTAAGACATGATGTTTTTTATTTTAATATCCTTTTATGTACTCAATATACTTCTAGGGTATAGTACGGTAACTTAAAAGTTCAATAGCACTATCCACACACAGACGAGAGCAAAAATTTTGCACCGGTATTTTCAGTCAAGTTAATGTTAGCGGATAATACCTCCATTGATCCATCCAGAACTAGAAAGAAAGGAACTTATCTATAACAGATTAATTATTAATAATTAATAATACTTTAATATATATATATAGGATAATAATATTCATTAATAATGTATTAAATATAATATATATATATAAAATATATATATAAATATATATATATATAATATATAATAATAAATATATATAATATATAATATAAATTAATGAGTCAGTAAACTGTCAAATCAAGCTGTTTCCGATTTAAGAAATAATAACATATAATATGTTATTATTTTTAAACCGAGAATATTAAAAAATTAAAAAAAATTTACTGATAGTGTTAGTACTGACACTAAAAGTAAATTTTAATTGTACCTGAAGTTATAACTCAAATTATTATTATTAATTATTATAATTAAAAATTTATAATTAAATTATGCTACTTGATTGCTTCGTACTAATAATAACCAATAACTAGGAAATGTTTGAATCATTTATTTGTGCAAATTTCTGAGAATAATATTTCCACTCTGCATTATCAATTTTAGAACAATAATAATTGTAAACGAATTCAATTATTATTATTATTTTAGCTATTAAAATTTATAAATTATCTACCTGAAATTTAGTAATAATTGAATATTTATTCAGACATGTAATTCCCAAAAATTGTCTCTTACCTTCTTCATTGCTCCTTTTCCAAATATATATTATAGATAAGCAACCCCGTCTCAGAACACTCTCAAAAAATCTATAAAAATCTCCTCGACTATAATACATTAATAAAATGTTCAAAATATACTATCAATGATAATTAGGATAAGAATATAAAACAAAATATAATGTAAATAATTTTTTTTTAGATGTTAAACAATGGTTTTAATTCCCTTCCAAACATAAATGTACTGATAAATAATTGTGATTAACATAAATATCGACACATATATTTCTAAAAATTAGTTAAATAGGCTAGCAAAATAAAACCAAAAAAAAATAAAAATATAAATTTTTTTCTAACATATATTTTCTCCTATTTACTACACTGAAATAAATATAGATTATAAGTATACTAAAATTATGTATCAATTATATATTATAATCATAATATAGACTCACTCTCTCATATATATTAAATAAACACATTACTTAAATTATAATATAGTATATGTTTTCTATTTAAATATTACAAATACCAATCACCAAGATAAAAAATTATTTCAATTTATATTTGAGAATATTTTTCTAAAATAATATTAATACTCTTTTAATAATAACAATATATTAATAAAAAAATTCTATTAAATTAAAAAAATATTAATTATTAAATAATTATATAATAATATTATGATAAAAAATTAAAATACTAATAAATAATTATTTATAAATTTATATAATAAAAAATATTTTTAATATAAATAAACAATATTAATATAAAAAAACAATATCAATAATTAATAAAAAATAAAATATTAATTAATTTATATAATCTATATAATATTATACTACATTGGAAAAACCAATTATAATCAAATAATAATAATTTCTCAAATCTAAAATCAAAATGTTCCAATCTATTATTAAATAATTATTATTTATATATTAATTCTATTTGTACTAGTAAAATTCTATATATATTGTCTTGTATTTTCGGTTTTATAATTGATTCATTTTAAAAGGAAATCATAAATATTTTTTTCACACCAGGGGATTGTAAATTCAAAGCACGTAAAATTAGAGGTTAATTGTTACTCATGGTTCTTGTAATTTTTATTGGGGTATATAGCTTTAAATGTGATATATAAATTAAATAATTGATATAAGCAATTAAGGAACTTATTAATGAAAAATAATTCACCTTATAATTAACTAAAAACAAATAAAGGAATTGAAACAATATAAAAACACTCTTCTAACAAAAAGTAACGTAAAAATTAGTCAAAGAGAGAGTGAATCAATTTGCAAATTCATTTAAATATGAAAAGAATAAAAAAATAATAATAACAAATATATATATAAGAGAGGTAAAATTATATTATTATTTGGAGTTCAATATACCACCTAAAAATTTAAATTGATCAACAACAAGTATTATAATTAATTATGAGAGAGGAGCAAATACCAAACAACACAAAGGATTGAAATAAGTCGTACTAAGTATTTAGTATTTATTAAAATCAAAGAATTATGCAACCCAAAACACTACCACGAATATTTAGTCTATGTAACGTTTATATACAAGACCTACACACACAAATATCACTAAAATCCATAATACAGTTTGGGTGATACACTGTGTTTAATATTACACAGATATTCAAATATCTCTGCACACTCACCAAGTATTATAATAATGCTTTATACTGATACCAAACATATGTCTATAATCAGGAGCGTAATGTATTGAATTTTCTTAGAAATAAACTAAGCTGCTGGATGATCACTATGAAAAACTAACTGCCATTATATCAGAAGTTCACTAAAACTTAACATAAAATCGATCTAACATATACTAACTACTACTATAACACTACTACTAAAAAAAAAAAAAAAACATAAGACAATAAAAAATAATAAATATGAAGAAATCTCAATCATAAAATAAATAAAGATAACTATAAAATTCCTCATATATTTAAAAGATTTAAAACATAAAAACCACTCAAAAATACTTTTAATGATTTTATACAATGCTCTAATTGTGATTCAAATTATGAATATAATATATTTCTAAAAATTATAAGAAAATTAATATTATCTTTATTTATTATTATTATTATTATATCTCATTATATAATTCATATGTAAAATCAAATAAGCTCAATGTTTCCAGATCTTCATTAAATATGACTATAATTGAGAGCGTTAATTAATATATAATATAATTGAATTTATAATTAAGTATAACCTTCTCCTCTCCGATTTCTATGAGAGAATCCACAAATTTTATTTTGAGAACTATTTTGTGGCGCGTTTTCAGTGTTAATATATATGTATGTTTTTTGTTAAGTTCCTTTTGTTACATTCAAGAGCGGGAGTAAGGCATAATCAATTTAGATCTCAAAATAGACTACGTGGTAGAAAAATATTCGAAAAACAAAAGATATACATAGGAAAAAATATAGATTACAAAAAATAAGCTAAAAAAAAATAAATAAAATAACACACATACGACCCAAATAAAAAATATAAGTCAAACTTTATTATAAAGGAAAACACATCAATGTCAAAATTTAATAAAAAATAGAGAAACTCAAATACAATAAATAAAATATAAACAAAAAACTAGAACTAAATAAATACTTTCAGAACAGCCACACTAACAAAAGAATACAGATAATATAAAAGGGCAAAGCACTTAAATATTTTTGACGTATATAAATATCTCCTGATAATATATAGTATCATAATAACATATATACGGGCCCGTAATAGATAAAAATAACTCAAAACCAAAAATAATTAATAAAATCACAAAACAAAAAAAAAGTATAATATACAGGTGTAAAATCAATTGAAAATAGAAAACATATAATAAATACCACTAAAAAAAATAAATAAATATCGCAGCATTTTCTTAGTATTTTTATGATTATTCAAGAAAGATTGATGATCACTTTAAAAAAACATTATTTGAAAAATATATAAAGTGATAATACCTATGATAAAATTATCGAAACAAAGTTCCATATTGCGAAGTTATGAATTTAGTGTGATGAAACTGATTTGCTTTCCTGAAAGGTTAGTAATGAAAAAAGTAATGAAAAGATAATAATTGCCCATATTATATAATAATTATAAAAATAATCATAATAAAATGTTAATAAAAGCAATAATATAACTTACCTGTTCCAGTGATCCAACAATTCAACCATAATTGGGATCTTCAGAAATTAGCATCTGGAAATTAAAGAAATAAAAAGAAACCCCCTCCAAATTACATCTGTTAATGGTTGGGGTAAGTTACCATGATATCTTGGACAAAAATATTTAAATTGAAGTAATTTAAAATAGTGAATAATAAAATATTATAGATATCATTTAATTGTTTATGTAATGTATAAGGAAAAGAAGAGGAGATACTTACTTTGTTTCTCTTCTCTTCAGTTTTTTTTTTCTTAGTTTGGTTTTTCTTCTTTTGATTGAAATGGAATTGCAAAGCTTTTGTTCACTTGTTGATCAGTTCATCGTTAACATTTGTGTTTAAGTAAAGATGGATTATTGCCTAAATATTATTTAGAAAGACTAATTGTTTGTTTGAAAAAATTGAAGACTAGAACTAACTTCTGCTATATTGAACAATATATAATAGTGGTATACTAAAGAAACAAAAAGTGATATAATAGTATTTGTAATTGATTGATTTATAAATTTGTTGTTTACTGTTTACAACCGTAAGGTTCCATAAAAATTTATATAACTTTAATTGATAAAACTTTAATTACATTATTTACAACCGTAAGGTTAAAATTCTTTGCTTTATTTACATTGTATTATTTATATTATTTACAACCGTAAGGTTAAAATTCTTTGCTTTATTTACTTTGTAGTATTTACATTATTTACAATCGTAAGGTTAAATTTCTTTGATTTGTTTGTATTATATTAGTTGCAATTTTTACAACCATCAGGTTAAAAATTCTTTACTTTCTTTGTATATTTTATTTACCTTATTGACAACCTTATGGTTAAATATATATGATTACCTTTATATTGTATTACAACCGTTTAGTTACTTAAGTTGATTGACTACTTAATATTTCATTAATTTAACACCCGTATGGTTCTTAGACTAATATTAAAATTTATACCATTAAAATACTATCCATATATGGCGGACAGAATTTATTTGGGACATTGATTTTGTTAATGAAATTGTCTCTAAATCCAAATCGCTTATTCCATATTACTCAAATGGAGTACGATTTTAAGATACAGACTGAAATACTGAAGTAGCATTGATAGAGAGCCATTCACTGACATGAGCGAGTGGTTGTGTTACTTGCTCACTCTCCAACTAAGATGTTCTTACTTTAATCCATTAGTGTTCTCATCTAGGAACAGTGTTTAAAGTGTATTTCTAAAGCTTTATTTATCTCTGTGAATTTTTTTGCAGGCAGATACATTAGCAAAACTCCTAATATTTCATTAAAAATGAATAGAAAGTGTAAAACAGTCCTGATAGATTTTGTTATGTGTGTGGCAAAGTAACTTTTAGTGACCAGCAATGCACTATAACGCCGTTAGTAAAGTTCCTTTACAATGCATATTTTGGAATAAAGCTAGGAGATCAGAATAAAACTTTGCTCTCCCTTATGTGCTTACAAAACCTATAGCCTTAAGGCGCTGGAGTAAGGGCAAAACGAACTGTTTGTCATTTGGTGTACCTATGGTGTGGAGAGAAGGCAAGGACCATATTACAGACTGCTATTTTGCATGACCAATCTCAAGGTGAGATAATTACTTTATGAATATAGTCCTTGACAAATCTAGAAAGGTTTATAAAATCCTTTGGTAGCCTATTGAAATTGTAATTGTGTATAAAAATAGTGTATTATTCTGGTAGAGAAAATTGTGTGTATGTATATATATATATATATATATATATATATATATATATATATATATATATATATATACTATATATATATATATATATATATATATATATATATATATATATATATATATATATATATATATATATATATATATATATATATATATATATATACTATATATATATATATACCTATATATATACTATATATATATGTTCTTGAGGAGAGAAGCAAAGCTTCGACCGAACATTACATTTTGACTGTGAGTTGCCTCTCTCACAATTCTCGAGTAGAAGATGAAGAAATAGAATATCTAGAAAGGTCAGAAACAAAATTCATACGTGAATGATAGGTTGGTGATGTTCAAAAAGATGTGGTTTGAATAATCTAGTAGCAGGCAACCACCACAGCTTTATCAGGTTTATACTGAGCAGGTTGAGCTTATCGTGGGGGGAGGAGTTTGTGGGACTCCCGTTGGCCTGCCTTGATGACTTGTCCAGAAGGTGTGAACGTGATAATATATATAACAATTTGGTGCAACAATATACAACTCTTGAGAATATTGTAGAATTATATGAATCTTTCCGGATCCTGAACCAACAAATGGAAGTTTCTGAAAATTAAAATATCGCCAACTTGCTCAAAATCAAGAGATGCCTAGCCTCTATGAAGTTTATCTTTAATATTCATGAAATGGATGCTTTATACGTCATTCAGAAAATACTTACAATCAAACCCCATAATATAATCAATAAAGAGTTTGGGTTAAATGAATATATAAAGAAATTAGTAATCACATTGGAGAGGGGTTCAAGGTATCCAATGTATATAATAATGTACAAGGCATGGTTAGCTCTGGAGTCGAAGCTTGAGAGTGAAGCAGGCAACTGTATTGCTCATGCATATGAGAGTGGGGAGAATAAGAGGTCAGACTCTAGCAAGTGGATATATGATGACTTAACTATGATTCATGAGGAAATGGTTCAGGGAAAAGTAAGGATTTAGGATGAATCACTACTATGATAAGATACGATGAAGAGAAAAGATTCAGGATGAATCCCGACGCTACAATTGGCACGAGGCAAGATTCAGGAGGAATCAAAACCTCGAAACAATTCCACGAAGAAAGACTCAGGATGAATCCCAGCCTTAGAATCGCACCAAGAAGAAGGATTCAGGATGAATCCCCGCTTTTAAACCCTGTTAAAATAACAGTAATTGGTATTTGCATGATAATTCTTATTTACATATAATTAAAGCATGATTCATGGATCTTTGTATATTAAGAAACCTACCCTGGTATATCCAAGAGGGGTTTCTTCAATGGGGATAACTAGTGATGTCAATGGCCTTACAATTACAACAAGACAGTAAACTGTAAACAAAAATGTCCAGTTTACCCTCTCAGATCAATATAAAAAGTGATAGTTTTACATTTAAATATTATCATATAAAGTATATTAATTACTTCCATTATTACACTAACCTTGAAAGAATGGACAATTCCTTTCCAAGGTATTCAATTTACATCAAGGAACAATATCTGCTCATTCGCTATTCAGCTTGTCTTATACAATAATTATTTATTTCTAAAGATTTATCATTAAGATATCATGTCATAAATCATTGGTTAAGAAACTAAAAGGAAAGAAACACTGGTATAGTATCGATAAATTGTACAAGGTTTTTCTATAATTGAAGCAATATAATAAATAATCCTACAGGCTGGATCAAAAATGGTTGAAAATGTCCAGACTGTATAAAAACATTCTCAACTATAAATATTACTCTGTTATAATATTGGCTTACCAATTGACACCACGGCATGAACAATATCTCCCTTATATCCTCCCACTAAATCTAAACCCACAACATTTATTCCCGTGTCGTTCAAGAAGACAGTGACAGACAAGCATAAAACAGCACGCAAGGAAGGATACTCAGGACTCTCTAACTAAACTATAAATAATTTTACATAAATATTTTATATACACTTTAAGACTGCGGGCCTTCTTCAAGGAATGACAGACTTGCGGCAGCCTTTCTTCAGCAGAACTAACATCAATGCAGGAAAAAATGTTGTTGTTCGGTCATGTCATCCCATTTAATCTGCTCCATAGCCCAACGTAAGCTTGTACGTAGTACAACCCTAACGTGGGGATCCAAAACAGACTCAGAGTTGCATGGTGAAGTTGAAGTGTAGCTACAAGATGGTTGTGGTTGATTTGAAGGTCCAGCAGTCTGATTATACGGGGGATAGTTCGACCAGGAAGGCTGAACATAAGGACGACCATATTCTGGTTCGTTTCTTGAAGAATAAGCTCTATGACCTCCAAAATAATCGGATGAGAAAGACGATGTGGATGGAACTTGTTGTTCAAGAGGTTGAGCTTGGGGAACAATTTCTGCGGGATAATTATAAGATTGAAAAGACGACGAAGGTAACACACAAATGGGGGCCATTCTATCAGTTAGATAAGGACGAATGGTTTTTGATGATTTTGGTCGTCTCTTTTTATTGACCTGAGAACGAACTGTAGGTAAGTTAGAAGGGACAGTTCTCACAGATATTTTGTTAATTTTGAATATATTTCCACATTTATTCATTAGTGACTCCAAGAATAAACGGTTTGGATGTAAGCCATCCAACAACAAAGGAGAATTCAAGTTTAAGGTTTCCTTGTTGAGATACTTGCTATGAGGGGTGACAGGAAGTACTCCGCCTCTAGCAATGCTTCGATGATAACTGTCTAAGATGTCGGTCCCTCTGACGATATTTTTATCTGGCCACTGGTATCTATCTTCCATAATTGATTCGAACAGGCGATAACTGTGTATAGAATGCTCCCGCATCATTTCTGGTGAGAGTGCAGGATCACCGATGGTATAATTTGTACTCTGAGTGCCCCAATCACGAATGATGCGTTTCTGGTTATACGCATGGAGATCTTGAATCAGAGGAATATATAAATAAACCTTAACCTGAGGATTCTTCGTTTTAGCCGCCTCAGTTATTTTTCTCTTCCACGGAAAGACCCACAACAGGCTCGAAGACGGTGGCAATGTTGTTATCGTGATCATACAATTCCCGCCTTTTCCAGGCCATGGTGGTCAATGACCATAAAAATATGGTTTTCACCTCTGGGGTCATTAGGTTTTGAACCCTTACGAGGCACGAAGGTAGTATGCGGCCTGAAGCGTAGTCTGATTTTAAAGAGACACTGTGTTTCAGGTGCAGATACCTCTTTTGATTCTTGAAGATAGAAACTTCAGAAGATCCCACGGCTAACAATAATGGCATGTTGTTGAATCGTCCGGATACTCTGGGAAAACCGACAGAGACGTTTCTCGATGTCTTGACTAAGCCAAATCAATTCTGAAAAACATCATATATCCGGCAATTATTGAGTCATGATAGAATTTCAAATTACAAGAGACATGCATGAACATTTCCTATTCTAAGATTATTATTTTTACTACATGATAACTGTCACGAAGCGAAAAAATGAATTAGAGTAAACTAAATCATTTTTACCTTCTCTATTTCTCAATCGTACTTATTAATTTGTAAAATCAGAAGTAACATCATAACTTTGAGAAATCGACTAGTTATAAAAAAAACAAATTTAATTCTATAAAATTTGAAAATTTAATTTTAAAAATAAAAGGATATATATTCTTTCCATAGTCAGAAAAGATATGCTTGGAAAATTACCATACTTGTTCATCGAAACCACCGTCATACCTCAGTAACAATGAACTTTTTAATTATGATCATTGTATACTTTATTTCGAAAATACAAACAATCTAGGAAGTCTTCTTCCTGATTCTTCATTTTCGATATATGTATATTTGTCATTTGGTCCTGAACTTTGAAATTCTCAGACATGCATTGATCGTAGGGCATCTTATCTCCTTCGGGAACGGAAAATCTGTAGAAACTAGTTTTTTAAGCTCTCCATATGTCATGAAGCATGATGACAGGTCGTTGAACTGAGGAACCATTATAGAATATGTACATGTATGTACGTATATATATCTATATATTCTCTCTCTCTTTCTCTCACTATATATATATATATATATATATATATATACTCTTTCACTATCTTTCTCTCTTTATAAATATATATATATATATATATATATATATATATATATATATATATATATATATATATATATATATATATATATATATATATATATATATATATATATATTCTATGTATATATATATTTATATATACATCTCTCTCTTCTATATATATATATATATATATATATATATATATATATATATATATATATATATATATATATTTTTAGAGGTATGAGGTTTTCGATGAATACATATATAATAAATATATGCATTTCTTTAAAATGCATATATTTATATATATTTATATATATTAAATATATTTATATATATTTAACCATTTTTGGTTAAATAAAGTAGGGAAATCAGTTACACAAGACTTTTTAGATATTTAGTTGAATAGTTTAATCTTTAGTCTGCCATCATACACGAAGAATCCAGACACACAAAGATCAATTATGCAAGAATCATTTATACTAGGAGGGTTTTTTCGTCTCATAAGTTGAAAATTTTGACGATCAAGTACACTAGTAAGCATTCATTCAAGACAACTTCAATAGATGAAGATGTTTTAGAACAATAGTTCAGAAGGAAGTTTACTTAAGAGATTAAGAAAGATAGGAATAAGATTTTTTTGTAACTTATGGTTCAGTTTAAGTAAGTTATTTGGCTAAATGTTTGGAGTTATTTTTCAGTCAGTAAATTGAAACAGAGACTTTAAGTGAATTAGAATTGCAGAAAATTTTATGAGTATTGACTGTACCTTTATTCTCTGGGCTTATTTACTTCATCTAAGTAAGACCATGTGTCATTTTATAACCCAGAGAAAAGGTTATAAAAGACGGGTCCATAAATTTATTCACTACTAGAAGTTACTAGCAGATAGTTATAGTGAACCTAAACATTTTAAATAACAAGGTTCACTATCAGCATGATCCATATATTAAAGGTTTATTATTGGCATAATATATGTGAGCGTTAACTTCAAAGACATCAATGCGCTTAGTGATAACTGGTATTGAGTAATTGACCGGAGAAGTTTTAATAATCAAGTCTTTTTGGGTGGCGGTTGCAGGACATTGCTGGGTAAAGGTTGTCGCGCACCTGAAATATCGCCGCCGGGCGGTCACTTGGTGTTGCCATAGTAGAGGTGCTGGTGGACACTGTCGAAGGAAGAACAGGAAGATGAAATTAGGACTGGGTTCTTCCATATTGCCATTCACGAGGAATTTGGGAAGGCTGGCAACTATATTTTTTAGGGCTGATGCGGATATCAAAGTCATATTCATAGAGCTCTTCCATAGTCCTAGCTAACCTCCATCAACCAGACTCATATTTTGTAAATAGATGAGTGGCATATGATTTATTATATATAAATAATTTATACCACAGAGGGAAGGTCAGGAATTTGACATGCCTTAAACAGTTAGTTCTTTATCATTATATAATTTCTAATTGAGTTAAGCAGTAGAAAAAGCAATTGGCTGGTGCGCTGCGTCATAAGTTTGTGAGAAGGCAAGCACACCAGCCCGGGTCGACATCCATATGGCTCATGGAGAAACCTCGGTTCTAATCGGAAATCCCAACAGGTTGGTTACTAAGGCCTCTTTCAGTTGATCGAAGGCCTGCTGACACTCCGGTGTCCAGTTAATGGATCTACCACCCGTCTGGCATGATAAAGGCTTACTGATTTGAGAACAATTTGGAATATGTCGCCTATAAAAGTTTACCATTCCCAGAAACTGGCGTAATTGCTTTACCGAAGTGGGGACGGGAAATTCTAAAGCTCCTTTGATATTTTTTGGGAAGTATACCTTTCCGTGATATATGGTGACCCAAGAATTCCACATCAGTACGACACAACCGGGTTTTACTGGGTTTAAGTTTGTACCCGTTTTTCTCCAGTGCAGAAAGGACACGATCCAAGGTGGTTAGATGATCATCTATATTTTTACTGAGAATGATAATATCATCTAAGTATACCATAACCTCGGACCATGGTAATTCTTCCAATGCCAACATCATCCCACGTTGGAATGTGGCCGGACCATTCTTTACACCAAAGGGCATTTTTAAATATTCGTACTGTTCAAATGGGATGGAAAAAGCAGTTTTCTCAACTTTTGCCTGAGTCATTGACAATTGAATCTAAGCGTTTCCCAATTGGTGAAGAAAGCGTTATACTAACTACCACTACATAACCCATGCAATCCATATCTATTGAAGTTTGGGCTACTTGGGAGAATGGGTGCTGACGCTTTGTTTGAACAGTGTAGTAATTTTATGAAATCGTAACTTACCGTCCTTTTCGGACCGGAACCTGAGGAGCTGAATAAGGGGGTTTTACTGGGTCTGTAATGTCCTGCTCAACAGTTCATGACATTTGTTTTCTATTTCTTGAGCCAGAGGACCCTGGAAACGACGTACTGGTAATCTCACAGGTCGGCCAGTTTCTACCTCGATAGAGTGGGTGATATTAGTAGCCACTCCAACATCGTGGTCACCGAAACTGAGAGCCGATTTATGTTTTAATAACACTGCGATTAATCGTTTCTTTTCGAGGTCAGAGATAGGAATATCCGCAAAGCAAAACTCCTCCTCCAACTTAGTGGAGGACCATACGTCTGCTTTAAAGTTGATTTCGGAATTCATCGCCTCTACTGGCTTAGTATTAACTTGAAGAAGATCTTCTTCTTCCAAGGAACACAAGCTACCTACTACAGTACCTTTTCTATAATAATGAGGTGTATCGGAAGGATTTAATAGAGCGATCCTACACGAATCTCGCAAATCCAATACACCAGGAATTGGTACAACGGGTCCCACTGGCTCTGATTGAAAACCTACTAATGAAGAGATTTCAGATGAAGGACAACTTACATCCACCATCTGACACGAAAAAGGGGGACAATTAATGGAATTTACCGTGACACATTTATAAAAAGGGATCCTTAGACTCTCATCTCTAGCTATGGAATCTATACAGTCATCAGTTCTATGTACTAATTCCCGCGTAGTTAAGTCTGGAAGAAGGTCATTTTCTTTTAATGCGACAGCTCCCAAAACTAGCGGAGCTGGCATAAATTCATAGGGAACAACCAACAAAATGACGGGCTTAGACACATAATCACTGTCAGGAAAGTACAGATTACATTCAGTGTAGAAGTCGATAGGTACTGAATGTTCTCTGACCAGACCACTAACGGCGTTAACTTTTATATCTACAGAGGGCCGTAAGGGTAAACTCTTCATGTACGCTTCGGTTATTTCAGTGCTGATTAGACTAATTCCAGCTCCACTGTCTACCATACAACCATAGAAACCAGAGCTGTTGGGTACCAAAGCGACTGAAACAATCAGAGGGTCCTCCTTGAAAGGAGTACAATGGACTACCATCGTCCGTAAGGGATTTTCTAGGGGTTTATTTATTTCTAATGGAGGTCGGTCGGAGGATTTCGCGGGAATAATTTTAGAAGTTTTAAAATTTTCTGCGCCTCCATCATCATTGACTGAGTCTATTAAAGGGTTATTCTCCACCAGAGGACTCAGTTCCGGGGAGACTAGGAGTTTAAAGGTGGATCATACCGCACCTCATCATTCGGGCATGGATTTAAATTTTTACTTGAAGGTAGGGATGGTTCTACTTGCTTGGACGATGGAGGCCTGTGATTTGTCGAATGATTAGAAAAATACGACCTGGAATATACTCTTTCTAGGGGAACATTACTAGGGGAAGAAGGCTCGTGGTAAGTGATTATGGGACTGGGGAGGAGCACTAATGTGTGAACACCTCATCCCAGCGTGAGGACCACCACAAAAGGGACAGACTACTTTTCTAATATTCAGGGAAGAAGAGGAAGGAGAATTCCTAGATCGACAGTTGGCCCTGATGTGACCTTTCTTTTTGCAGTAACTGCATATTCCAAGATATTTATAACACTCCTCCATGGAATGGCCTGTTTTTTCACAGTAGTGACACAGAACATTTCTCCGGTCAGCAGCCTTAGTACGGTTCGGTGGATTCGAATTATAGTCATTACGAACTGTATTATCCTGGTTTTTGTGACTATTGGTGGAGTCACGATAGTAGCGACTACCATTATTTCGTTCTTGGGGACTACTTTTATTCTTATGAGCCTGACGCTGATTATTTTTGGATTTAGTCTTACGTTGGTCAACTTTGTGATGTAGAACGTCAGTCCATCCGGGGAGTGCAGCATTTATCTGGATCACAGACTCCAGAGATTCATCAAGGTCTATTTTCTTTTCGGTCTTTCGGGCATAAGTTGATTTGTCGATCTCAATTGGATTAGTTTGGGACATGGAATTTGGGAAAGCGGTATTCTCGCTGTCTAAAGAGTCCGCAAAATTCACTATATTTTCCCATGAAGCTCTACTATAACCGTCCAACTCCATCATTTTAATATATTGACGGACGAATGTTTCAATATAAGGAGGCAAACTACAGAGGAAAGCTATTCTAAGGGAATCATGATCTCTCATATCGTGTCCATGATATGCTTGACTAGCCAGGCGTTCCAACCGAAGGGCAAACATTTTGATGCTCTCGTTGGGGTATCGATGAGCTGCATGATACTTCTGTATTCTATATTCTTTCTTCTTACGTTCCTCATCTCGATACCAGCATACAAGATGATCCCGTACAGAGAAGTATTCACGGTCATCTTTTATGATTTCTCTGTATATTTGAAGAAATTTGCCTTCTAGCTGTCGACCAAGCAGTCTCAACCATTGGTGATGGGCATTAGGGTAGTGTAAACTACAATAAGCCTCAAAATCAGCCAAGTAGACTAAGAGATCTTGTTCTGATTCATATTTGAACTTACCAGGGTCCACAACCTTAAGTTTCTGGGAGTTCTTGAGTAACTGAGTAAGAAGCACAATGGCTTCCTCCAGCATGTCAAGCCTCTTTTTCATGTGTGGCCCTGAATACATGGAAGGTTCATCATTGTCAGGAATACGACGTTCAGAAGGTCGTTGAGAATATCCTTGTGGAAAACAACCAGAATAGACCCTAGGGTCAGTTGAAAACATCTGGTGCTCCGGATATTGATTTAAGGGAATTTGTTCTCGGTGAGGCTGTAGCAATTTATTATATTTTTCAGAGAAGTCAGCCTCTCCTCTATTTATAGGGGATAGAGAATCTCTACTGCCTCTACCCATATCGGGATTTCTAAAGAAAGGCTTTGGTTGGGTAAAGTAATTGACTGGGGGTTTAGAATTATGAAGAATATTGGGATTAGGAAGAAGTTGAGGTTTAGGAAGAAAATTATGAGTAGGAATAATATTAGGATTAGGAATAATATTAGGATTAGGAATAAGATTAGGAATAAGATTAAGATTAGAAAGAGATTGATTTTTGGGATTTTCTACATAACTAGGTGGATTATGAAGAAAAGGCTTGGATCGTGATTGAAACTGGGAATCTAAGGAAGGCTTATAATCACGATCATATAAAGAAGTAGTATTTTTAGTCATTTGCAAATTATGGGAATCTAAGGAAGGCTTATAATCACGATCATATAAAGAAGTAGTATTTTTAGTCATTTGCAAATTATGGGAATTGAAGCCAGAGGGAATACCTTGTCCTCGATCATAGAACGTTCTGTGTTCAACATTACTGACTGTATCATTTACGTTAGCCAATTGCCTTTCACTTATCACCTGATTATTGAGTTTAATCAATAAGGTACTCATTTCGGTCTCAGTGAAAGGCTTGTCAGAGTTGGGAACTAAATTTAAGTCAGAGTTGGTAACCAAGGGTATGTCAGAGTTGGCAACTGCTACCCTGTCTTTATTTTCCACATTTACTTCTACATTCATTCCTACTTTATTTTTAGTATGATCATCACGCAGACGCTGGTCTAAACGTGGATCTAAAGCGACAGCTGCAAGAGATGGATCGAAGTCCAAAGCCTCTTGGCTATCAGAACCTATGCTGGTTTCCAAGTCTTTTGGTTGATTTTTTTCTGACATTTTAATTTTTAAGTTTCAAAAGAAAGAATTTCAAAGTATTGGAGGGTTATTACTAACTAACTCTCGAATCTGTCCAATGTAAGTACAAAAAGAGGAAGATTTATTTGAAGAGAACTGAAGAGAATCGATGATTTTCAAAAAATAAATGACGGTGTGAGCGAGAGTCACAATCCTAGTGCACGCAAGCGCAGGAACTCAGAGTCCCTGTTCGGGCGCCACTTAATTTATTTATGTTGCGGAGAGAAGCAAGCTGGGACCGAACATTCGTACCCGACTGTGAGTTGCCTCTCTCCACGAATTCTCGGGGAGTCGAAGGTCGAAGAAATAGAATATCTCGAAGGTCAAAACAAAATTGATACGTAGATGATAGGTTGGTGATGTTCAAAAAGATGTGGTTTGAATGTCTAGTAAGCACAGGCAACCACCTGACACCATCAGGTTTATACGGAGCAGGTTAGGCTTTATCCGTAAAGGAGGGAGTTTGTCGTGGGACTCCGTTGGCCTGCTTACTTGAATGACTATTCAGAGAGGATTGTGAACGTTGACAATATATAAATAATTTGGTACAACAATCTACAACTTTTACCCAGAGAATATTGTAGAATTATATAGATCGTTTTCCGGATCTTTACTCGAAGATTAACCCGATAAAGTTCTTGAAGATTAAGAATATCAATAAAGCATCAAAATCAAAGGATATTGACACTCTATAAAAAGTTTTATCTTTACTAAAATAGCTCAATTAAATAGTGGGATGTTTGTGAATAGTTAAAATGTAACACAAATCCAACCCCAACAATATATCAATAAAAGAATTTCGGTTAAATAGAATATATAAGAGAATTAATTAATACACATTGGAGAGGGGTTCAAGGTATCCAATGTATATAATATGTACAAGAGCGCAGACAGCTCTGGAATCAGAAACGAGAGTGGAAACCGAACGCTTCCAAATATTGCTCATGCATATGAAATTAAGGGAGAATAAGAAATTCAGACTCAACAAAGATGAATATATGATGACTTAACTGAGTTTGACGGGGAAATGGTTCCAAGGGGAAAAGTAGGATTTAGGATGAATCACTACTATGATAAGATACGATGAAGAGAAAAGATTCAGGATGAATCCCGACGTTACAATTGGCACGAGGCAAGATTCAGGAGGAATCAAAACCTCGAAACAATTCCACGAAGAAAGACTCAGGATGAATCCCAGCCTTAGAATCGCACCAAGAAGAAGGATTCAGGATGAATCCCGGATTAGAACTTCAGAAAGCAGAAAGATTCAGGAGGAATCCCAGCTTTCGAATTACGCAGAAGATGGATTCAGGTATGAATCCCAGCTTAAAAATCTTGAACGAAGAAGGATTCAGGATGAATCCCCGCTTTTAAAACCCTGTTAAAATAACAGTAATTGGTATTTGCATGATAATTCTTATTTACATATAATTCAAGCATGATTCATGGATCTTTATATATTAAGAAACCTACCCTGGTAATGTCCAAAAGGGGTTTCTTCAATGGGGACAATAGTGATGTCAATGGTTTTACGAGACAGCAACTGTAAACAAAAATGTCCAGTTTACCCTCTCAGATCAATATAAAAAGTGATAGTTTTACATTTAAATATTATCATATAAAATATATTAATTACTTCCATTATTACACTAACCTTGAAAGAATGGACAATTCCTTTCCAAGGTATTCAATTTACATCAAGGAACAATATCTGCTCATTCGCTATTCAGCTTGTCTTTTATAATAATGGTTTATTTCTAAAGATTTATCATTAAAGATATCATATCATAAATCATTGGTTAAGAAACTAAAAGGAAAGAAACACTGGTATAGTATCGATAAATTGTACAAGGTTTTTCTATAATTGAAGCAATATAATAAATAATCCTACAGACTGGATCAAAAATGGTTGAAAATGTCCAGACTGTATAAAAACATTCTCAACTATAAATATTACTCTGTTAAAATATTGGCTTACCAATTGACACCACGGCATGAACAATATCTCCCTTATATATATATATATATATATATATATATATATATATATATATATATATATATATATATATATATATATATATATATATATATATATATATATATATATAATATATATATTAGTTTTCAAAGGTTTCTTCCTCATTTTCTAACACATTTTTTCTAATTATTAAAAGTTATTAAAGGGTAATTTTAGTTTCATCACTTCCAAGTTTTTTGTCTGTGTCCTAAGTCCGTGGAATATAAAATATAGTTTAATTTATAAAGCATTTTTTTTTTTCAGAAAATTAATGTTATATATGCCATTTTTTAATATTATTTTGCCTCCTCTCCTGCAAAGTAATAAAATTTACAAATTTTATTATTAAATAGCAATTATTAATTTAAAGACTACACAAAAGAGGTTTCATGCTGGAGCTGGGGAGTTGTAAAAAAGTCAGATCTTTGGTGGCATCACCAAATATATATATATATAATATATATATATATATAATATATATGTTGAAATATTTATTATATATATATATATATTATATATATATTATATTATAAAATATATATATCTATATATATATATATATATATATTTAAATTTTTTTTTTTTTTTATTTTTTTTTTTTCAAGGCTGAAGTGTAGTAATGGAAGATTCATATATTACGGGTGACATTTTGTAACTCAGAATCTGAAGAGGCAAAAAGGCTCGGATAGGACAGCAAGGCTTTCTTTTATGTCAGCTCATGCATCTGTAGTAGCATTTTGTATGTTCTTTTTAATTGTAGTTGTTTTCATATCTTTTTAAATAAATTGTGGAAAATTTTCTAATTACTTTATTCAGTATAAGATTGCTTTTGCTAGTTTTGATAGGTAGTTTTTTTTTTATAGTGCAAAATATATATATATATATATATATATAATATATATATATATATATATATAATTATATATATATATTAATATATATATAAATATATATATATATATATAATATATATATTATATATATATATATATATTATATATTATAATATATTATATTTATATATATAATACTATATAATAAGGTTAAGAGTAGGGTTATGGTTGTGAATGAGGACAGCCCTCGGAAAAATGCCTAATAAAGTATTTATATATATTATATATATATTATTTATATATATATATTAATATATATATATATATATATATATATTATATATATATATTATATATATAATATATATATATTTTTTTTTTTTTTAGGTAAAGATAAGTTATGGTTGTGAGTGAGGACAGCCCTCGAGGTGAAGTGATATGTTAGATGGTGATCAGCTGGAACAAGTGTTTGAGTTTTAATATTTAGGATGATGTGAAGGGAACGGATGATGCAGAATGAAGTAGGAAAAGTTGTGAATGGCAGGAGGGTAGCTAGTGCAATTAAATCGTTGTGGATGTAAAGGGATAAGTCTTGAGTGCGCTAGGGTCTCAACATGAGGGTAATGTTGTTACCTGTGTTAATGTTAGATGTGAGACTATGGTCTGGATAGGAGGATAGATCTAAAGTTCAATGTGCTCAGATGGACAATCTTAGGGGCGTGGCTAGGTGTGAGAAAGAATTGATTAAAGTGAGGAAATGAACGTAATTAGAGAGATAGTGTGGTGTGAAGAAAGGGGTAAACATGGGAGAATAAATGAAAGTACGGTTGAGATGGTTTGGTCATTTGCAAAGGATGAATGATATCGGTTGGTTAAGCGGGTGTAATATGGTGATGTGTTAGGAATCGACCAGCCCGGAGACGAAGAAAAGTGGATGAGTCAGTGGAATGTTGAAGGACCAGAAATGTGAAGTTTGGAAAGGCAGAATAAAGGTGGCATAATAGGATAGATGGGCGGGTTTTGTAGAGGGGTAATGGGTAATGGCCCACCTGGGCTAAAGATGAACCCTTAACATTGACGATTTCCTAGACTAGGTCCGTCGTCGTCCCTGAAGCTCTAGGTGGATTTTTCTGACTGCGACGAGTTCTTACTAATTAATGGTAAGGCTGTTCTTTCTTTTTAACTTGCATATTCTTCTTCTGCTTTTCTTTTCCGATGCATGTACGCAGCTTACCCCCAGTCTTGGGAGAAAAAAGGTAAGATGAATAATATATATATAATATATATATATATATATATATATATTTATTAATATATATATATTATATATTATAAATATATATATATATATATATATATATATATATATTTCTTGCTTTCTTTCTTTCCTTTCTTTATCTACTTTTTTTTCCCCAAGATCGCCAGTAAGGTGCGTAACATGCATCGGAAAAGAAAAGCAGTAGGAGAATATGACAAAAAGTCGAAAAGAAAGCCCAGCCCTTACCCCCTCTGTACACTATTAGTTAAGAACTCGTCCGCAATCAGAAAAAATCCACCCTAGAAGCTTCAACGGGACGCGCGACGGAATCCTCACTTATGGTAATCGTGAAGTGTAAGGATTCATCCCCCTGGCCCAGGGTGGGCCACAACATACCCCTTAACAACACCTCCGCCATTCTTCTCACTAATCATGCACCTTTTCTTCTCGCCTCTGCCAAATCACATTTCTCTCCTTGCAAACATTCCTTTACTGACTCTCCACTTTTTCTTCGGTCTCCCAGCCGGTCGTTCCCCAACACACTCACTACTATACATCCCCTTAACCAACCAACTATCATTCCCCATCCTTTCCCACATGACCAAACCATCTCAACATACTTTCATTTATTCTCCCATTTACCCCTTTCTTTCACACCACACATCTCTCTAATACGTTCAATTCCTCATTTTATCAATTCTTCTCGAAACAACCTAGCAACGCCCCTAAGATTGTCCCGCTGAACAATTGAACTTTAAAGATCTAAATACACTTTTAATTCCAGACCATAGTCTCACTACTATAACAATAACACTGGTAACAACATAGCCCTCATGCAAAACCCTAGCGCACTTCAGACTTAATCCTTTACATTCACCAACGATTTAATTTGCACCAGCCACCTTCTGCCCATTGTCACAACTTTCCTACTACACTCTGCATCAATCGTTCCCTCTCATCCAACACATACCTAAATATTTAAACTCAGACACTTGTTCAGCTGCTCACCAATCTAACATAACTTCATCTGAGGATTGTCCTCACTACAACATAAACCTTTACTTTCAAGCCCTTCTTTTACAAACACCGTGCCAAATCTCTCTACCAATCCTCTCAAGCTCTCTTCAGGTTCAAACACACCCAAAACCAAATAATCGGCATATAATAGGTAGGGCACCTTCCATCTCTTCCATTTCTCCATCATTCTAACACCATTTCCTCCACCCCCACCTCTAATTCTTTTCATACCCCATCCATATACAAATTGAATAACCAAGGAGACATAACAAACACATCCTTCACTCCGCTATTATACTAAACAATCACCTTTGACACCATTTATTCTTAACACACGCCTCACTATCCTCATACATACATACTTTTATTCCATTCAGAAGCCTACCACCCAACACCATATATCACTAACACTGCCATATGAGTTCCCTATTAACCTATCATACGCCTGTTGCAAATCATAAAACCTAAATACAATATATATATATATATAATAATATATATATAAACAGAAACTATATAGTAATATATAAGTATATATATATATATAATATTATATATATATATATTTAATTATATATTAATATATATATTATTATATATATATATATATAATATTATATATATATATATATATATATATAATATATATATTTATATATATAATATATATATATATATTTATATATATATATATATATAATAATAATATATATATATATATATATATATATATATATATATATATATATATATATATATATATAAAATATAAAAACTACCTTTTAACGTGCTTTATCCCCTATGCAGGGGGTAACACGGGGGGACCACAGGAAATCGAACTTT
>JABUQX010078714.1:0-17500 GCA_015478945.1 Trachelipus rathkii
TAGAAGACTGAAACTTGGAGAAAGGTTGAAGGAGTCGGAGACGGAGACGGAGTTGGAGTCGGATTCGGAGACGGAGTCGGAGTTGGATTCGGTTTCGGAGTCCTGGGACCCCACCGGAGGGGGGTCTCCAGTTTGAAAAAAAAAAGAAGAAGAAATGCATGGAATGCAAAACAGAGGAAGAAGAAGAAGAAAGGAAGAATGAGGAAGGAGGAGGAAAGGAGGAAGGAAGAAGAATGAGGAAGGAGGAGTAGGAGAAGGATTCAGAGTTGGTAGTGGCACCGGTGCTGGAGCCGGTGCGGTGCAGAGTTAATAAACATTCGTATAACAACAATGTTGGTGTCCTTATATGTGTTATCGAGGTCGTAGAGTTCGAATATTAGGGTTATAAGACCGTGTAGGGTGTCTAGGACCCCCCCATTAGGGGGTCTCGACTGAAAAAAAAGAGCACAGAGTGCAAAAAACAAAGGAGGAATGAAGAAGGATGAAAGATGAATAAAGAGGGAAAGAATGAAGAAGGAGTCTGACCTCAGAGGAGTAGAAATTGACAGAGCCACCGGGCTGGCTCCGAGTGCGGTGCCGAGTTTTAAATATTAGTGTAATGATACAATGTTGGTGTCCTTATATATGTTATTGGGTCTGTAGATTTCGAAAATAATGGTTTCAGAACCATCAAGAAAAAAAAAATTAAATAAATAAATAAATAAATAAATAAAATTTCCTATTCTTTTTGTTTATAATTACATATATATTAACTTAAATGTAAAAGCCAGTAAATTCACTAATCAAACCACCATCCAGCCAGCATCCAACCTCCCTCATACCATTCTGTGATCTATTGATCTAGTGATGATTAAGGTCACATTTCGAGTATGCATTTTGAATTAAACATAACTATGGTAGGTTTTGATACAACATTGAGCCATTTTTCTGCTGAACGTTTAACTAAAGGGTTTTCACATAATAAAAGCTTACTTTAGCGATCATCTGAACTATGAATATAACACACACTCAGAAATTAGCCCATCTTAAACAAGAATAAATGGTTAACATTAACAAAGGACCACACTTAACATCAGTAAAGTAACTAACATAACATCCAAAAACGTAACTTATTCACACTTTGTCAAGCATGTCTCTAACATAACAATGTTAATTTTACATTAACATGGTATATGTAACAAAAATTTACTCATAACCATGTGTAATTATCATACAGACCAATGAGTATACTCTAACGTAACAAAGTTTTCATATTAATAAAGTCAACATAACATTATCAGAACTAAAAATATAATGTACAAAGGCAAACCAGGTCCATCTTAAGCAAGAATAAACTGCTAACACTAACAAAGATTCACATACAACCTACAGCACTAATCCATTTAATGCATATCTCTGTAGAGAAACTTAAAAAGTCCATGGAAGAAGTTTTCATCAATAACCTTTACTTCATATAGGTTATTGATGAAAACTTCTTCCATGAACCAAGAGATCTTGAAACATCATTCGAAATGCATGCTAATGAAGTCATTGATGCTATATTCCAACCCTCATATGAATCCTATCATAGTCTAAGTCTTGTAATAGACTATGATAGGTTACGTATTGTGGTTGGAATATAGCATCAATGACTTCATTAGCAAGTCAGTGATGCTATATTCCAACCCTCATACGAATCCTATCATAGTCTAAGTCTTGTAATAGACTATGATAGGATCCATATGAGGTTTGGAATCAATTTCACGAAAAAATGTAATTGACACATCGTTGGGTATTACGAAGGTCCTCGTAAAGAGGACATTCGTAGGAGCAGAATGAGAGGTCATCATACCAACACAGCGAAAATTGTCTTACTGACGAAATTTGGATGTATAAACAGCTCTAAAAGGTAACGAGATTCTTTCTTTCAACCAATCAGAAGAAAGTAAACAAGAATACAATGCACGAATGAACCATATCAGTTCAAAAGGGGTATATATTCTCGTTAGACAACAACAACAACAACAACAACAACAACAACAACAACAACAACAACAACAACAACAACAACAACAACAACAATAACAGTCCAAAAATAAGTTCTTTATATACCAACCAACGAATATATGCCTAACGTAACAATGTTTTCACATTAATAAAGCTAACATAGCATCATGTGGACTAAATAATGACAATAACAAAATCTAACACCTAGCGCTAGAATAAACATCTAACATTAACAAAGTTCCATACTTAACATCAGTAAAGTACCTAACACAGCATACAAAACGTAACCTATTCACATTTTTTCAAGCATATCTCTAACATATCAATGTTAATTTTACATTAACAACTGATTTACGTAGCATTTAGAGTATCATTTCGGATAAACATAGCGCAAAATGAGTTCTTTATATACTAACCACCGAATATATGCTAACATAACAAGGTTTTCATATTAATATAGCTAACATAGCATCCTATGAACTAAGAAAATAATGTACAACGACAAAACTAACACAACTTAAGCAAGAATAAAGTGTTACATTAACAAAGTTCAACACTTAACACCTGTAAAGTAACAACAATTGCATACAAAACGTAACCTATTCACACTGACTTTTCCAAGCATATCTCTAACATATTAACGTTAAATTTTACATTGACATAGTAAATATTTAACATGGATTTATCATAATCTTGTCCAATTATCATACAGAAACAAACCAACGAATAATTGTAAACATAACAAAGTTTTATCCCAAACATAACACAAAAATAAGGTTTTTATATATATACTAACCATTGAATATATGCCAACATAACAAAGTTTTAATCAATAAAGCTAACAAATCATAACCGCAACTAGAAATATAAAAGACAAAGGCAAACTTAACATATCTCGCGTATGAATAATCAGCTAACTCTGAAAATTCCCTACTTATCAAAAGGTAAAGTAGCTAACCGGTCATACAATACTCGATATGTTTCCACTTTTCTCGCATATCAGCAACAGGTAAAACGGCATCATCTAACAAAATCCCTCAACAAAGTGACCAATCTATCAAAGATACCAACATCTGGAACTACGAATTAACACCATCTTCAATCAAAAGTGTCCACTCCGTTTGAGTATAAACATCATTGAACTATGATAGCATAGACATTAGCAAAATTCTAGGGCAAACCTAACATTACCCAACAAAAACTTTAAATCTAGCTCACGTTTTCTAACATCATCATCGTCAGTTAATCTAACAGTAATACCTACAAAAACTCATCAATTTCTCTACAAATCAGTGTTATTTCACATTGTCATAGTAATATTTACAAAAGGTACCTAACTTACGAATAAACAGTTTTCATTAATCAAGAGTATCTAAAGCCACACACATTAACTTCCGAGAGAAAACCCAGGGGATGTGCTCCTTGTAACACCTAACGCTTTCATGAGGTAACATGAAATATTTTTATCCTTACCCTATTTTAGACCCCGCCCCCTTTCAGAAAAATATCATTTCAAAACTGTTAGATTAAGCAACAGCGCCTCATACAGAGGCGATTTGATAGCTCTTGTAAGCACTACTTTGGAGATCACAGCCCAGAGAGATGCACGAAGACCCATCTCGG
This sequence comes from Trachelipus rathkii, assembly GCA_015478945.1. Classification (NCBI taxonomy): domain Eukaryota; kingdom Metazoa; phylum Arthropoda; class Malacostraca; order Isopoda; family Trachelipodidae; genus Trachelipus; species Trachelipus rathkii. Next base: position 3,610 of record JABUQX010078714.1, read on the forward strand.
GTACCCTGAAGAGGGTGTAAGCGGTAAGGGCACAGCCCTTGGGGCTGGCCCTAATGTAACAGGTAAAGACGTATTATCTAACAAAATCCCTTAACAAAGTGATCAATCTATCAAAGATACCAGCATCTCGACCTATGATTTGGCACTATCTTCATCAAAGTGTCACACTTCTCTAGTATAACATCATTTGAACTATGAATAAACGTAGACATTAGCAAAATTCTCGAGCAAACCTGACATTACTCAACAAAAACTTAACCTAGGCTCACGTTTCTAACACATCATCGTCAGGTAACACACTAATATTCTACAAAACCATTTTCTTTACCAGATGAGCGTTAATTTCACTCTGTCATAGTAATATTTAACATAACGTACCTAACTTACGAATAAACAGGTTTCATTAACCAAGAGTATCTAAAGCAGGGGTGGCCAACCCTTGGCGCATGCGCCAAATGTGGCGCATTGGATGATTATAAGTGGCGCATTGCTACGGGCTACTTTTTGGGAGATTTTATATTTTAACTGGGCTATGTCAGCCTATTTCTTACAAATTTATTTAATGAAAACTAAAAATTCATTTTATTTCCAGAAATTTGTTAAATCTGGCAAGATATAAAGAAGTATGTAACAAATATCGTAATGTTTATGCATTCTTTTTGTAGCGTCCACTCTCATATTCAATATATTTTTCCCGCCAAAACTCATATTTGAAACATGATTTTAAATTACCTTGTAATAAAACATCGTCAATGATCATCAGTTGAAATTTTGTGTTTATCAGTGATTGTGAGGTAGTGTTCTCTCATATTTCTTAAATTACTTGATTTTTATTTTTTCATAAGCAAGCCTATTAGAAATTAGTGCCGTATTTTTTTAAATCAAAGAATTCTAAATATATAATTAATAGAGAAATCACATATTCTGTGAATTCTTTATATATATATAATTATATTATATTTATATATATATATATATATATATATATATATATATATATATATATATATATATATATATATATATATATATATATATGGCGCATCTTGAACTCGTCTGTGAAAAATTTGGCGCATGGTATGCAAAAGGTTGGCACCCTGATCTAAAGCAAACACACCACCTCCCGAGAGAAACCCAGGGGATGCGCCCCTTGAAAGGATGTGATCTTGAGAGGGGGGATACCCGAGGGGTGTAAGCGAGCCTCTGGGCCTCCAGTCCTTCCGGGCTTGAGGCCTTAACCCCTCCTTCGAGGGGTAATGCCCGCTTACCCCCCTTCGGGGTGATCCCCCTCTCAGCATTCACCACCTTTCAAGGGGGCGCATCCCCCTGGGTTCCTGGGTTTTCTCTCGGGAGGTGGGGTGTTGCTTTAGCTCTTGGTTAATGAGACCTGTTTATTCGTAAGTTAGGTAGTTATGTTAAATATACTATGACAGGAGATCAGAATCATAACCGATTTGGTAGAGAAATGATTTTGTTTTTGTTACCTGACCGATGATTGTTGATAACGTGAGCCTTAGTATTTTGTGGTAAGTCCAGGTTTGCTCGGATTTTGCTAATGTCTACGTTTTCATAGTTATGTTTTCACTAGAGAGGCACTTTGATGAAGATAGTGTCAAATCATAGGTCGAGATGCTGGTATCTTTGATAGATTGATCACTTTGTTAAGGGATTTTGTTAGATAATACGTCTTTACCTGTTACAATAAGGGCCAGCCCTTTGGGCTTTGCCCTTACCGCTTACACCCTCTCAGGGTACCCCGAGATGGGTCTTCGTGCATCTCTCTGGGGTGATCTCAAAGTAGTGCTTACAGTGCTTACAGTGCTATCAAATCGCCTCTGTATGAGGCGCTGTTGCTTAATCTAACAGTTTTGAAATGATATTTTCTGAAAGGGGGGCTGGGTCTAAAATAGGGTAAGGATAAAAATATTTCATGTTACCTCATGAAAGCGTTAGGTGTTACATGGAGCACATCCCTCTGGGTTTTCTCTCGGAAGGTTATGTGTTGCTTTAGATACTCTTGATTAATGAAAACTGTTTATTCGTAAGTTAGGTACGTTATGTTAAATATTACTATGACAATGTGAAATAACACTGATTTGTTAGAGAAATGATGAGTTTTTGTAAGATATTACTGTGTTAAACTGACGATATTGTGTTAGAAACGTGAGCCTAGATTAAGTTTTTGTTGGGTAATGTTAGGTTTGGCATCTCTACATCTGTTTGCGTTGATATCTAATGCTTTTATTACATGTTCAAATTGAATGTTTACCTCAAAACGAGTGGACACTTTTTGCGCACTCAAGTATGCGTGTTTAATTGTAGTGCCAGATGTTGGTATCTTTGATAGATTGTCACTTTGTTGAGGGATTTTGTTAGATGATGCGGTTTAACCTGTTGCTGATATGCGAGAAAAGTGGGAACATATCGAGTATTTGTATGACCTATTAGCTACTTTACCTTTGATAAGTAAGGGATTTTCAGGATGTTAGCTGATTATTCATACGCGAGATATGTTAAGTTTTGCCTTTGTACATTATATTCTAAGTTCAGGTTATGATATGTTAGCTTTATTGATGCTAAACTTTGTTGGTTAAACATATATTCATTTTTAGTATATAAAGAACTTATTTTTGTGTTATTTTGATAAAACTTTGTTATGTTTACAATTTTCGTTGGTCTGTATGAATAATTGGAAACAAAGATTAATGATAATCCATGTTAAGATATTACTATGTCAATGTAAAATTAACGTTAATATGTTAGAGAAATATGCTTGGAAAAAGTGTGAATAGGTTACGTTTTTTGTACAATGTTAAGTTAACTTTTACAGGTGTTAAGTGGTGGGAGCGTTGCTAATGTTAACACTTTATTCGGTGCTTAAGTTGTGTTAGTTTGTCCGTTGTAAACATTATTTCTTAGTTCATATGACGCTATGTTAGCTATATTAATATGAAAACCTTGTATGTTAGCATATATTCGGTGGTTAGTATATTAAAGAACTCATTTTGCGCTATGTTTATCCGAAATGATACTCTAAATGCTACGTAAATCAGTTGTTAATGTAAAATTAACATTGATATGTTAGAGATATGCTTGAAAAAATGTGAATAGGTTACGTTTTGTATGCTGTGTTAGGTACTTTACTGATGTTAAGTATGGAACTTTGTTAATGTTAGATGTTTATTCTAGCGCTAGGTGTTAGATTTTGTTATTGTACATTATTTTCTTAGTCCACATGATGCTATGTTAGCTTTATTAATGTGAAAACAATGTTACGTTGGCATATATTCGTTGGTTGGTATATAAAGAACTTATTTTTAGACTGTTATTGTTGTTGTTGTTGTTGTTGTGTTGTTGTTGTTGTTGTTGTTGTTGTTGTTGTTGTTGTTGTTGTTGTCTAACGAGAATATATACCCCTTTTGAACTGATATGGTTCATTCGTGCATTGTATTCTTGTTTACTTTCTTCTGATTGGTTGAAAGAAAGAATCTCGTTACCTTTTAGAGCTGTTTATACATCCAAATTTCGTCAGTAAGACAATTTTCGCTGTGTTGGTATGATGACCTCTCATTCTGCTCCTACGAATGTCCTCTTTACGAGGACCTTTACATAGTATTTCCAGTCAGGTGACTGATCATCACCAAAAGTGAAATTGATTCCAAACCTCATATGGATCCTATCATAGTCTATTACAAGACTTAGACTATGATAGGATTCGTATGAGGGTTGGAATATAGCATCACTGACTTGCTAATGAAGTCATTGATGCTATATTGCATACTAATGAAGTCATTGATGCTGTATTAAAAGACTTAGACTATGATAGGATTCTATGAGGGTTTGAATATACACAAGACTTCATTAGCATGCAATTCGAATGTGTTCAGATCTCTTGGTTCAGAGAAGTTTTCATCAATAACCTATATGAAGTAAAGGTTATTGTATGAAAACTTCTTCTGGATTTTTAGTTTCTCTACAGAGGAACGTATTTGTGCTTCGGGTTTATGTTGGGTGGTGGTGTGTCGTGATTAGTGTGGTGGTTGATGCATCTGTTGGCTGCGGTGTAGGTCTGGTTTTGTATTGGTGGTTGTGGAATCGTTTGTTAGCTGGTGTGGTTGTTAGCAGTTTATTTCTTGCTTAAATGGACCCATAGTTTGCCTTTGTTCATTATATTTTAGTTCTGATAATGTTATGTTGACTTTTTAATATGAAAACTTTGGTTACGTTAGAGTAGAGAGTATCTGTATGATAATTACACAGACGGTTATGGTAAATTTTTTGTTATCATATTACCATGTTAATAATATAAATTAACTTTGTTATGTTAGAGACATGCTTGACAAAGTGTGAATAAATTCGCTTTTGGATGTTATGTTAGTTACTTTACTGATGTTAAGTGTGGTCCTTTGTTAAGTTAACCATTTATTCCTTGTTTAAGAGGATGGGCTAAGTTCTCGTTGTGTGTTTATATTCTGAGTGGAGCTTTCAAGATGATTTCGTGCTAACTGAAGTAGAACAGGCGTGATATATATTAAGGTTGTCTATACTATATATTAGCTCTCGGGCAGTCGATGACAGATGTGTATTGTAATACAGTGGAGAGAGAGCAACAGATTTTAGTGTGCTTGTGTGTGAGTTATGCCATCAAGAAAAGAATTGCAGCGCGAAATGTGACCTTAATCAATAGATCAATAATCACAGATGGTCAGGAGGAAGGTTGGAAACTCGCTCACTCGACTAAGTATAGTGCATTTAGTGATTTTACTCTTTAGGGATGTAACGGTAAATTTGTAAGTTATAAAAAAAAATGGAAATTTTTATTTATTTATTTATTTATTTACTTAATTTTTTTTCTTGATTGGGTTCTTTGGAGAACCCATTATTTCTGGCTTGAAGATCTTGAGACGTCAAGTAAAACTATATATTGTAGGTTCGTTACTGTGGTTGTTGATATGCATCTGTGTCTGTGGTTGTTGTGCCGTTGATATCGGTTATTGTGGTATCTATTACATCGTAAGTTGTCATTTGTGTTGGAGCTACGGGGCATGTAGTGCTCGGTTTCTGCCCTTGTGGCTACTTTGGGCAAGCTGATTCTCTGTGGTGCTTGGTGGAGGTTGGCATTGTTTAGTACGAGGTGACCTTTGCTCTCTAGCTGTGTGCTCTGTGCTGAGTGTCTTTGGGACTGCTTTCTTGTTTCTATTCTTCCCTCTTTGATTCCATTGGCTTGCATGTTGGCGACTTCTGTCTAATCGCGTCTCGTGTTGTGTGTGTTGCCATCGGGCGCGCTGGTGCGTCTTTTTTTTTGGTCATAGAGTCGAGCGGACCTTTTTTGTGTGTCTGGCCTGCGCTAATGGGGGGTCCTAGACACTCTATACGGTCTTATAAATGGGAGTCGTGGTCCTTCTGTGCGGTCTTATAACCCTAATATTCGAACTCTACGCCTCGATAACAACATAAAGGACACCAAACTTGTTGTTTATACGATGTTTAATTAACTCCAACCGCACCGGCCTTCCAGCAACCGGTGCCGGAAAGTCAACTCTGAATCCTTCTCACCTCATCTTCTTCCATCTTCCTTCCTCCTTTCCTCCTCCTTCCTCATTCTTCCTTTCTCTTCTTCTTCTTCCTCTTGTTCTGCATTCCATGCATTTCTTCTTCTCTTTTTTCAAACTGGAGACCCCCCTCCGGTGGGTCCCAGGACTCCGAAACCGAATCCAACTCGACTCCGTCTCCGAATCCGACTCCAGCTCCGTCCCGTCTCCGACTCCTTCAACCTTTCTCCAAGTTTCGTCTTCTACGATCAATTTTTAATTTTTACGGGGGGCTGCGCTCCCACCCTTACGGGGGAACGCAGAGTGAACGTAATCTCGTCCTCCGACGATGATTGCGTCATCAATAGCCACGATTCAATATTTCAACTCCGATACGTTAAGCCTAACATGGTTTTTTCAGATGAATTTGACCTTTGGCGCTAAAGGGGTCACCCCCCCTTAGGGGTGGACTAACGGTCACGCAAAACTCACGGGGGATCTTTATATCACCTAAATATGAACATTACCAAGTTTGAAAGCCGATACGTTAACTCTAACCCATGTAGATATATATCGGGAAAAAAAAAAAAAACTCCCAGAAAAAAAAAAAAACGCTGCGCCGGAGTAGCGTGGAGCAAGATGCGAAGCAAGAAACACACGGTGTCGGAAATTCTCCAAAGTTCAAAAGTCTAAAAAAACGATCCCTTACAGAGATCGTTTTTCGACTCAGATTCGATTTCCGAAGGAAATCGAATCTTCGATGTAATAATAATAATAATAATGTGTATGTGTATGCGCACGCGCGCTCAGTCTGTGTCTGTCGGGTCAAACAGACTTCGGTCTGTTTGACCTCCAAGTGCTCGGCGCCCAAACGCTCGTTAGACCCTAAACTCACCCATGCAGATCACGCAACAAGGGCGTAAGCGCTATATCGGCGTCCCTCTCTATATACATCCTAAGCAGACTTGAAAATTAACGGATTCGTCCTTAATCCCATATATACATTATATTCCAAGTTTCAGACCCGATAGCTCTATTCCTTCATATCGAAAAGGCTGGCATCGCTCAAACGGTGGCCAAACTGACTTAAAGAAAGGAACCAGGGAAATATCTGAGTCCTTGGCGTCATCTCAAGTACAACATATATATATAATAATAACTGAGATAATATATATAATATATATATGATATATATATATATATATATATTATATATATAATATATATATATATATATATATAGTAATATATATATATATATAATATATATAAATATATATATAGATATAATACACAGAGTGGTCACATAAAACCGGCCCCATCTACGAAAAAATGATTATCAATAAAATATTTACCTAACTACCTACAACCGTACACGACGGTTATCAAAACAATGTGGAGTATCATGCAGATCATGTTTTATGTCAACGCATCCTTCATGGCTTAAAAATGAAACCCTACCGTGTGAGTGTTGTTCCATGAAATAAAAGAAGCGGATAAGTGTAAGCGTAAAACTTACTGTAATTGGTTTGCTAGAGAATGTTGCTGGGGAAATGTTATCCATTCTCAGTCTTTTCACGGTGAAAGCTTGTTTCATCTGTCGGGGTTACGTAATTCCCCAAACTGTCGACACTGTGGGCCTACAGAGAACCCACACGAAGTCCCTGGCAAATCCAATTACACGATTAAAAAATTGGTGTTTGGTTGTGCTCTTTCTGGCTAACAGAATAATCGGTCCAATATTCTTCAATGAAACTGTGAATACTAATGTTTACCTACAGGTCTATAGTGATTTCTCTGCACAGTTAACTCCAAGAAAAGCGTTATGCCTATTTCCAGCAAGATGGGGCGACCTGCCATACGTCGGATCTGTCATTGACTACCATACATACCGATTTTACAGAGGAAAGGACCATCAGCAAGGGTTTGTGGCCTCCCCGGTCTCCCGACCTCTCACCATGTGATTATTTCCTGTGGGGATTTCTAAAATCTAAAGTCTACCACAACAATCCCAGAACAATTGACACATTGAAAAACAGCAACTCGGTCAGAGAGATTTTCCAACAATCCCCACAACGTTTACTTGAGAAATGTTCAATAACATGCTTAAACGTGCAAAACTTTGCTTTGTTCTTGACGGAGAACATTTTCGAAACATAGACTTTAATCTCTTGCTCTGTAATTAAAGGTGGTCCTATTATTGTACTATTACTATACTACTATTTGGATTAGACGTGACGTACGTACATAGGTAGGTAGGTAGGTCGGGTAGATTTTATTATTGATATTCCTATTTTTCCGTAGATGGGGGCCGATTTTATGTGCGCCACTCTTGTAAATATATATATATAATAATAATATTATAATAATATATTATATATATATATATATATATAATATATATATATATAATATATTTATACTTATATATATATATATATATATAATTAATAAAAAACGTCTAGTTTATAATAACTTTTAATTGTTAATTAAATTTATAAGTATAGGTCAAAAACTAATTATTAATTAGGTAATAATTAAGGATTATAATTAATTTTATAAAATAATTAAAAAATTAATATGTCTAAAAAATAAAAATAAATAAAAAATCTCAAAAAAATCCCCAACCCGTTCTAGAGTATTAAAGCTATCGGTTCGAGTGGAAAAATTGTTTCATATTAAAGTTTTCGAAAGTATAGAGTCGAAGGTCATTTTATCATGGTATTTGTTCACATATATCAATTTTCTATATTATTTTTTATGCATAATCAAAACTGAGTAAATGACAAATCAATTTACTGAATTTTTATTAAGAAAAAGAACATTTGGAAAAAAGTAGAAATTTTCCGGTTAGTTTCCGGCCGGAACGCAAGTTAGTTCGTGCCGGAACCGGAACTTCCAAAAAATCTGAGGTGAGTCTAGTGGCCGAGAGTATTCCGCGCGCGGAATCCTGGGTCCGGAATTAGCAGTTGGCTATTCCCTAATATATAATATATATATATATATAATATATATATATATATATATATATATATATAATATATATATATTATATATACTATATATATATTATATATATAGGAACTTTTCGCTTTAAAAAGGAATGTTAACCGATTATAATATCGAACGAGCATGTAAATCGATTTTTTTTATCGATTATTTCAAGGCATTATAGAGCTTTTAATTTGCCAATATTTTTTTTTATTTTTTTAAAACTAAAGGAATACCCAAGATTAAATCGCCAAGATGTCAAAGAGTCAGGGTCTCTCGGCCTCAGCGGGGGGACGACGGTATGGAAAAAGTCCCCCCTCTGTCCCCACCGTCGGCTCGAGCCCTTAATAAAATAAAAAAAAAAAAAAAATTCCTCTGTTGATGAAGCAAAATTAACTATAATAAAAATTAACATGATAATAAAAGACACACATGTGCGAGAGCGTTCTGTCTCTTCTTCTAATTGGAGTTTAAGTTTAACGATCCAAGTGCACTGTAGGATTAGGGTCCAGCTCGCATATTTCATCGGTATGTAAGCATTTTTAATGTAACATCACTTATTAAGGGAGAGAGAGTGGACTATATATATATATATACAGTGACTAAAAATTTGAAACTGCTAATGACTGAAGTATTATATAAATATACTATAATATATATATATATATATAATAAGTATAATGTCACTGGTATCATAGATCTGAGTATATATATATTATATTAATATATAGGTATATATATATATAATATTATATATAATATATATATAATATATTATATATAATATATATATAATAATAATATATATATATATATATATATTTTATATATATAATATATATATATATATATATATATTATATATATAATATATATATATATATAATCTTACCTTTAATGTTTTTAAAAGAAAGTTTTAAAACAAATATATATTTAAAAGTTTTTGAAAGAATCGCTAACAAAATATTAGTTTAAAAAAGTTTTTTATCTGCAAACTCTTCTAAGAAAATTCTCGGTAAATAATTTTTTTTTATTTTAGTTTTATAAGTTCTTTAAAATTTTAATTATTTGCAAATAAAAAAAAAAAATATATTGCCGTAGATATCACTCGGACACGATTTATGGAGAAACACAAATACACCCTCATCACATGAAGTCAAGATGAACACTGAAGTGAAGAGGTGAGTTTTCAAATTTAAGGATGGTCAAAGAGGGTTTCGATTCATTGGTTTTTTTTTTAAACTTTTTCCGATATATCGTAAAAATATCTAACTAGTCATTATTGTCCTGATATTTCAATTGATTAAAATATATATTTATTATTAGAGTCTCTCTCTCTCTCTCTCTCTCTCTCTCTCTCCTCTCTCTCCTCTCTTTCTCTCTCTCTCCCATTCTCTCTCTCTCTCTCTCTCTCTGCTCTCTCTCTAATATCAAAATAATTGTACCATGCAAGTTTTAAAGAAAGTGACCCCCAATGGGAAGAAGGGAGGAGGTCAGTCTGGGGCCTTACCCTGGGTTGGTAATATCGCCAATCGTTTTTGATGAAACATCTATTATATAGAACAAAATCTTTTATAGACTAAACTACAATCCAATTTCATTTTAAAGAAGTCAAAACCACACTAAGACACCTAATTCACCCCTGCCTCTTATAGAAAATAAAACACAAGACCAAATTTTTTTCTGTTAAAATTTCATGTTAGTGGTAAATTGGTTTTATTATATAAAATCAAGCCGTCTAATGAAATTTTTTTTAAAATCATCTGTGCTCAGAATAGATTTTAAAAGGTTAACCTGTTGCTTGTAGGATTAAAACTAAATCTCTTTGCATCAGTAATGGATACAGATAAATCAAGTGGATCTTTTTAAGACGTGGATGTGCTAGACTTTAAATATATATACTATATATATATTATATATATATATACATTATATATATATATTAGATTAGTTTACTTAATCAACTTTTTTGATTCTCAATTAATGATTCTCAATTATTCATTTCACAGCTCTAAGTAAAAAATAAAAGTATCGTTTAAAATAAGATATAATTGCTATAATATTAATAATTGTAGTTTTTCATCTGTTTAATACAATTGATGTAAAAAAAATTTAAGTCATCACTTTGAGATGACAAGATTTCCTATCAATGGTAGTATTTTAATTATCATATATATATATATGTATATTATATATATATATATATATATATATATATATATTATATATAATATATTATATATATATATATTTATATTATATATATATATATATTAATATATATATATTATATAATCCAATTACATCTACAATGGAGTGTCAGTTTTTGAAAATATTGTAAATATAATATATTAATAATATATATATTAATATATATATATATATATATATATATATATATAAATATTGAAAAGAGATTTCCCATATATATATATATCCACAATCATAATTTAAATTATACAATATCTTGATTATTATATCTACATAATATATATATATAGTATATATATTTAAATATTATATAGTATAATAAAATATATATAAATTATATATAAATTTATATATATATATATATATTATATATATATATAATATATATTATACTATTGCAAAAAAGAGGTTTTTATTTTTTTTTTTTTTTAAATTACATGGTGCACTCCTCCTATCTTGTTCCTCTTGGCAAAATATGAATGTGTACCAAATTTTAGATCATTTGATGATGTTTTGACCCCCGCCCAACCCAATAAACTGATTTACTGAATAAACCTTCATTTTTCCACACTAAAATCATGAAAAAAATATTTGTAATGCAATACAGTTTATTAAAAAGAGAAGATAAAGTACATAGTAACTGAAAAGTACATAATAATAATATAATAATAATAATAATTAATAATATAAGAATAATAATAAATAATAATAATAATATAATAATAAATAATAATAGTAATAATAATAGTAATGATAATAATATAGTTTGTAAAACTTTAAACTTAATACAAAATTACATCTAAGTTAATTTATTTAATGTCTCCTTTTGAAAGTTTGGAGATTCTTTGCGGTGATATTCAACGACTTGCAGTAAAAACTGTTTTTGTGTTTCATCATTGGTAACACTGGTTGAGAAGTCTTGAATCAGTTTTACAGCCCGTTTTGACAGATCATTCACGACCTTCATATGCCGCACAAATGTCTCAACTTCTTTGTAATTGGGAACTTTTTGCCACTCAGTAAAAGGTTACGCTGCCAGTCGGCTCTAACTTTTAGACTGTAAAATAAGAACCAAGATTTAGGCCCAATAAGCGATGTTAGTTTTGTACTGTTGGTAAGAATAGGAAAGTTGGATTTCCTATTTCAAACTCTGATGGTCGAGGAATTCCATGCAACGTTCGAGCAATTATTTGACGTTCTGAAGAGGAAAATCTGTTTGAAAATAGAGAGAACATAGCACATTCTTCAGTTAAGTACCAGAAGTGCCTTTCCATTGTTTTTAAAGCTGCATTTGCAACTTGTGAATCATGTTTACAATAATTCTTCAAATCATGCCATAGTTTGAGATCATTATAAGCTGCATCGGCCCCAATGGATGAACAGAGCCAATTTTCAATGTAGAAAAGTGCATTAAATTTGCATATTGCTTCCAGTTTTCTGATCATGTCCTGGTCATATCCTGCTTGAGAACTGAAAGCCAACATCTTTCCAGGATACAAAATGGATGGCATCCATCGAGCCTGATGAGCTGCTCCTGGTTTCACTCAATGCATTCCTCTTTCAGGTGTCTCACCGAGAAGTATCAACATCAATTCAGCACACTCCCGATAGTCACCACGAGGCAGCAAGTTCTTTCTATTTGGAGTAGAAAGTATTCCTTTCAGCGACTGTATAGATTGTTTCACATCGAGTTGCAAACTTCTGTCTTTGAATTTTAGAGTCCTAAAACCAGCTTCTGTGTTAATAGTTGACCAAATTGAATCTCTGAATTGAATAAAGTCGGTGTTTTCAGGACCTGATGTTGCACCAAACAATTCTTTGTGAAATGAACTCAGTATTCTTTCATATATGTGATGTTGACAAGCCAGTAGAAATAACTTTTTGCCTAAGAGATTTTTCAGTCGAACACAAGCTCCACTTTTATACCCAGAGTTATTAGCTGTAGTATCAAAAACAAGCGATCTCACATTACCTGAAATGTTCCACTCATTTGCGAGGTTAAACGTAGATCTTGCTTGCTCTTCACCTGTTGTATTTGTGATTACTTGGATTCCAAGAACCTTGCCTTCTTCAAAGTCTGGCATGCCAGATACCAGAACAGCTAATCTTTCCTTGTTTTCCTTTTTGAAGTCTGGAACCAGTTTACCATCCCAATGTAGAGTTGAATGTTTTGGTGCTGTAAATGTAGCCTTAATTGATTCCGCCGATGATTTCCTAAGTTCTTTACCTGCTGGCCATGTGCTTTTAATTGAAAGAGTTGCTTTTTTCAGTGGAACTCCACCTTCTTTAAGAATTGCTCCCATGAATGCTGTTCGTTGGCCAGCTGATAGATTAAGTCTATCTCCCATGGTTGATATGATTTTGCTTTTAAATGGATTTCTGGGTAAATTTAAAGTAAGTGACGGAGTTTTTTTTTATGAATTGCTGTACTTGTTGCACTACTAGTCGAAGGAACTATAAAGTCAGGATCTTCAGTTGAATCAGGTTCAACATTAGCAACTTCAGCATCAAACCCATCCGAATCACTTGAATCAGAAGTACCAAATTTATCAAATTCTTCAAGAGTGGTTCTGTTTATCTTGGTTGAAGATTCTTGTTGCCTTTGCTTTTCCCTCACAGAACGCTCGATTTCTTTTTCATTATAGGATACTTTCCTCATAACTTTTGCAAAATGTGTCTTATCAAGACCACCTAAATCCATTTTTCGGAACGATCTTTGATCTTCTAAGGCTTGCACATCTTCCATAATCATCTGGTCCTACATCTGTCTTGTTCTAAAATATAAATGGCATCGTCATATGCTATGTCAAACAGTAGAAAAAGAGATTTCAGGAAGTTTTCACTTTCAATATATATATATAATATATATATAATATATATATAGTATATATATATATATATATATATATTATATGATATTATATATATTAACTCTATATATATATATAATTAATAATATATATATTAATTTTTGTTTTTGCTTAGATGAATTAATATATATTTATATCTATTTAAAATACGATGAAGCAACTAAACTACAGTCCGCATTGAACATAAAACTATTTTTGAAGTGGGCGGGGGTCAAAACTTAACTTACAGTCCTCAAAATTCGAAGGCCATAATGTTTCGGTTATTGTAATAAAATAACGAGCTTATAA
>JABUQX010078714.1:20000-27500 GCA_015478945.1 Trachelipus rathkii
TTATAATCGATACATTCGCTTTTATAATCGATACATTTGCTTTTATGATCTCAGAGACTGTAGATGTCCAAAGTTTACAGACGAAACGCATTAGTGCAGAAATATAATTATAGATTCTATTTTATTTGTAAATTATTTTCAAGGATTATGCTAATGAAAATAAACTCTGCATTTAAGTAGTAATTTTTAGATATTTGGATTAAAAATGAATACAATTTATTAAAACAAAATTGATATAGAATTTCTTAAATAATAATAAAAATAATATTGAAACAAAGAAAATATTTACCGTAATAGTAGTAGTAGTAGTAGTAGTAGTAGTAGTAGTAGTAGTAGTAGTAGTAGTAGTACTGCTACTACTACTACTACCACTACCACTACTACTACTACTACTACTACTACTACTACTACTACTACTACTACTACTAATAATAATAATAAATAATAATAATATAATAATAATAATAATAATAATAAAAATATTAATATTAATAATAATACTTATTATAATAAATTTGTTTGCCTTAATAATAATAATAATAATAATATAATAATAATATAATAAAATAATAATAATATATAATAATAATAATAATTATATAATAATAATAACAAAATAATGTATTATATTATTAATTATATAATAATAATAATAATAATAATAATAATAATAATAATAATAATAATAATAATAATAATAATAATAATAATAATAATAATAATAATAATAATAATAATAATAATAAAAAATAATAATAATAATAATAATAATAATATAATAATAATAATAATAATAATAATAATAATAATAATAATAATAATAATAATAATAATAATAATAATAACTTTCAAACTTTTGACTATTTATTTTAAGGAAACTTGATAAAAGTATCACTTTACAAGTTCAGCAGCAATTTATATGTTAGAGTAAGAAAAATAATAATATAATCCAATATGATATTTGCCCACCACCAAATATCAAATTACTTATAGGTTAAATAACTTAACTTCCTTAGTTATCTTTGTGTTATTAATCAGAACAATCAAAAACTTCAAAGTAATGTTAATAAAGAGAAAGTAGTTATTAAAAGCTACTGTAGCATAAGCAAGTCTATATAAATAATCTAATAATTGTGAAGATTGATACGATATTGTATCAAATTTATTTATTTATATATATATGAGGATTTATTTCCATTATTTATTTTTTTGCATGGAATTTCGTCCAGAGCATGATTTCGTCCAGACTCAGTTTATAGATAGAGTCAATATTCAAAAGTCTGTGAATGCAATACAGTACATAACCCCATATACGAGTTCACCTAATAACTCCCATTTTTAATGATATTATTAAAGGGTTTTTGCTTTCCCAAGAGAGTACAACGAAGGGCCACCTCTAGCTAAGTATATGCAGTCTACGATGTAGATAGACAAGAGCAAAGAACAATGTTGCAAGCATTCAAAGGAAGAACATGCCTAAGAACAAAGATTATTCGACCCGATTGTGATATTTTACCACATATATTTTTAATATGAAAATCGAAACTAAAAGTGTCTTCCAATATCAGACCCAAATATGTAAAGCTAGATGCCCTCCATATCCTGCTCATTCCAACAAAAATATCATAATTGACAAAGGTTAGACTCCGAAAGGATAGGTTTAGTATAGCTTGGTTTTGGTGTGATAAGATATGTATGTTAGACAGTTTTGATAGGCATTGGAAGGTTTGTTGTATTAATAGTTAATTAAGAACTTTGTTTATTTTAGTAGTTATTCATAGGTTAGGAATGTTAGGACTGGTATGTCAGGGTAGCTTAAGGAAGAAACTTTGTTTTTATGTTAGAATATGGCATATTGCTAGGTGTCCTTGTGCTAACGTTAATTGAAAGGTTAAGATCTTTATTTAGGTTATTATTCGTTTTAATATATCGATGTTAGGATATTCAGTATTAAGGCATCATAGAAATGATGTCATTACATGATACAATGGGATTTGGTAATGCGAACATGTGTTTGTTTGCGATGATTTTCGTACGGACATGTTTCCAGGATACGCTAGGTAAACACTAGAGGGATAGATTAGGTAAAGAAATGTTAATTTCTAAAGATAGGTTAAGTTAGTGTAGGTCAGGTTAGGTTAGGCTAAGTTAGTCCTGATGTCTTGAGAGAAAGAGAAGGATAGATTTATAAAAGTAATAAGTCGCCTATTTTGACAGGTTAAGTTAAGTTAGCTTAAATAAAAAAAAAACAAAAACAAACAAACTCAAAATAATAAATGTAAAATAAAATTTATAATAATAATAAAAAGTTTGCAAAAAATACAACATTTAAGTTCTTAAATGAAAATATAAATATTAAAGTCTGAAGTTGAAACGAAAACGAATTTTAAAATTATTAAAGTCACAGCTTAAAAGAAAGTAAATTAAGTTAATTCTTATAAAAGAAAACGATATATGAATTAAGACCTCGAATTTATAATCGAAAACTCCGAAAAAGGTTTTCCAGGTCTCTAAACCTTCAAATCCCTAATTTGACCCATTAAGCATAAAAAAATAACTTTCTGGGTAAAAAGGCACTAAAAGTGATAAATAGTACCCAAAAACATTCGTCTACAGACGAATGTTCGGCTGCAAAGTTTTTGGCTGACGAGGGTCTACATAGACTACTCACCATTACTATCCTCAGTCTTCCTTTAAAATAAATTCTTTAAAAATTATAATAGAAAATTGCTAAACTTTTGAAATTTAGCAGAAGTTCTTTAAATTTAATTTATATAATAAAAAAAACATGAATGAAATAATAATAATAATAATAATAATATAATAATAATAATAATAATAATAAATAATAATAAATAATAATAATAATAATAATATAATAATAAAAAAGAAATAATAATAATAATAAATGTAAAAGTTGTAATTTTTTTAACTTTTTATTTCTTAAATAGTTGGAACTTCCATCTGGAGTACAGAAGCTCTGTTGAAAGTAGCCCTTGAGGTGAATCGCCGGCGTGTAAGAAGTGGCGAATTCAAGACGAAACTCCTTGCAGGTTTGATAAAGGTCTCCTGCAGGTAGGGTAGCTTCGAGTGGGTCCAAACAGTCGGAAATAAGTGATCGCAGAGTGTGGTTCCGACAATGAAACGGTATGCTAGAGAATAATTGCTCCAACACTCACCCGTGTCAGATGTATTTATAATTATATATATATATATATATATATATATCATATATATATATTATATATATATATATATATATATATATATATACTATTATATATATATACATATATATATATTAGGAATAGAGAGTGTTATATTCTCTCCCTTCACGTGTGGGGCATCGAAAAACATATGTAATATTATGATACACGAATATTACGATACGAAACTGCGTCAAATATCCATTCTTCTAATATATATATATATATATATATATATATATATATATATATATCTAATATTTATTATATATATATATATATATATATATATATATATATATATATATATTAGTGATGGGACGATTTATTGCGTCATCGTCATCGTCAATCGGCAAAAATCGGCTATTTTTTTCAAATCGCATCGTCATCGTCATCGGCAATTTCCCGATTATTTGCCGATTAATTGAACAAATTAAGAATTTTGATAATATTGAGAACTCATAATAATAATAATATAATAATATAAGTATAATAATAATCAATAATAATAATAATATAATATATATAATAATAATAATAATAATAATAATAATAATAATTATTAATATATAATAATTAATATATATATATATATATATATATTATATATATCTATATATAGTATATATATATGTTATACTTATTATTTATATATAGTATATATATATAGTATATTATTATGGTATATTGAGGGTATTTTATTATATATATTTATTATTATAGTATATATATATATATTATATATCTATTATATATATTTTTTATATATATATTATATATATACTTTTATATATATATTAGTTGAGTTAGTACGGTTATATATATATATACTATATATTATATTATATATGGTGTAGTATTTGTTTTGTGGGGTATTGTTTTTATAGGGGTTGTTTTTAGTAGGTGTGTTGGGTAGTTATGTTGATGTTTGTGTGGGTGTTTTGTTGTATGTGTGATATATTTATGTTGTTTATGTAGTTGTTATGTTATAGGCGTATTAGTTTATGTTAGTAGGGGTATATTATATATATGCCCCTGATTTTGGCTTATGGTATGTATGACATTTCAGTGCCCGTAGTGGGTTCGGTCCTTTCTGTATGCGTGTTCTGTCATGTTGGCTGGCAACGTGTTGTGACATACTATCTCCAGCATTCCCTGGGTTCTGAGACAATCTTACAGACATCCTATTCTTTATAGTGTGGATCGTGTAGGGATAAGAAATTTTGCCTATCTGTATGTCTGGTGTGTGGTTGAGAAGGGTCTCTCGGTGACTGTATTGGGTTAGGTTGGGGCTTGCGCTATATCATTTTATCTTTGTTTGCAGGATGCGCTAATGCATGCCTGGCGGCGAAGTGTGTTTGATCGGGCAGTAATGCGCCCTTGTGTTACTTGGGCGAAAATGGTATGAATCGTTCTATATATGAGAGTATGTGTTAGTGTGTATATATGTTAGTTTGCGGGGAGAGAGGGTGATTTGGATGTATTTAGATTAAGGCTGCAAGGATTTGATTTGTCTCGCTGTGACTGAAAGAAGATGAAAGGAAACGTTAAAATGAGTGGTGTGGTGGTGTGGATGTGTTTGTGTTGCTGGGGAAAGGAATGAGAGGGGGATAGAGATTTGCAATTCTGATGAGTGAGTTTGTTGGTAGAGAGGCTTATGGTGATTTTTGGTGTGTGAAGTACTAGAGAGTCTTTTTAGTATTTAATTTAGGGTTTGAAAAGTCAAAATTTGTGTGGTTGCGACATATGATGCATCTGAGGGTAATGTTTGAAAAGAATACGATTTTCTGGGATAATCTGAATGATGCTTTGGATGGGGGAATAGGAGATTCAGTTCATATTGCTCCACTATCTGAACCTTCAGGGGATTTTTTTTTATTCTCAGTGGTCAGCCACCTATTTTCACGGCAGGCCTATTCATTGTTGAGGTGTGTAGTTATCGTCTGCAAGAAGGTTTCGCCCTTAAGCGCAATTGTACGATATGAGGACTATTTTTACGCGCGAATTAAAGGAGATATTATTCAGTATGAAATAAGAAGATGGAAGAGATTCCACAATACAGAGGTGGTGGAAAGAAGGAAGCACCGGCAAGCAAACTAGCCTGGAGTTACCAATGTCAACACATACTCGTGCGCAGATACTGCACCTATTGTGCTACGAAGGCGTGCGTAAAGGTGGTGGTACGCGAGTGATAAGTTCCGTCGAGCACTTGCCGCTGCGGTACTATAGGATAGAGATAAAGCACCAACTCGCAAAGATAGAGGGGTGCAAGTGAACTGGAAAGTAAGAGAAGTTTATAAGCCTTTTTGCGCGTTGATCGACGGCCTGTCAAAAGCCGGTTGAAAACAGAGCGCGTCACCCCAGATATGAGAGCAGTACTCCATACATGGTGGATGAGACCTTGGTATAGCGGAGCAACTGAGAAAAGGGAACGTCTCACAGTCTAAACAGAACTTCCAGTTTTTGAGGCCGCCTAGCAACTTTTGTGATGTGAGGTTTCCAACATTTTCTTTGTTCATGTTAAGGCAAGGATGTTGTTTATATTGTCCACAGGAGAGACGACAGAACCGTCGAAAGAGGAAAGTTAGAAGGTATTTTTGAGAAGGAGATTGTAAAAGTTGGGTTAAAGAATTGAATTTCACAAGTTATTTCTATCCATCAGCGAGAATAAAATGGAAAGATTAAGACGAGAGGCAATTTCTAGAAGTAAAAGAGGAGCAGAATTGATATGAGTTAAAGAATGAAGGGGTCGAGTCATCGGAATACGAGTGGGTAGATTAGAGTTAGAGGTGCAGGTGAGAAAATTCATTAATGAAAAAGTAGGAGATAAAGTAGGAGATAAGACAGAACCTGAGGAACACACTATTGCAGAAAGAAGAAGAGGTCGCATGCAACACAGGCCGATATTTGAGCGATTTTGAAGAAAGCTAGATATAAGTAAGCATAAGAAGGAGGAAACGCAAAGGAGGAGAGCTTGGAGGGCCAGTGACGCGTGCATACTCGGTCAAATGCTTGGATATGTCAAGCGCCCACCAAGTCTCCCCGTAGTTCTAAGAGCGAAAACCCATAAATGTTTAGATTAGGAATTGTATATATCGCCAGTAGACTTCGTGCAGCGAGAGCCGTACTGGCGATCGAGTGAGTTCCAGATGATCTAAGAAGCGAGTTTGAGAAGGGTTTCAAAGATCTTAGATAGAAACAAGTGAGAGCTATAGGGCGGATAGTTAGAAGATCAGAGCGGCTTCCTTTTTTCGAATAGCTTGGACATGTGAGAGCTTCCAACACTGAAGGAGGGAAAGTGCTAGTTTGAGACTAGAGAAATATATTTGAGCGAGGGGCCGAAGAGATTATGCCTTTCAGTTGGAGAGATAGCACATCTCAAATGAATTCAGTCGAATAAGAGGGAAAGGCAGTATTACAGAGTTGCTTAGAGAATGAAAGATTTGTCAGAGGAGAACCAAGGAGGTTAGCGCAACGATTCCTTTGATGAAGCCAGCTTTGCTGGTCGAAGAGTATCCCGACGATTTCTAGCTGAATGAAAATTAGCGAGAGTGATAGGCAGAACGAGAATATTTCACACCCGAACCATGGATTAATGAGGAAAGAAGAGTTAGTTTTAGAAGGATGAATGAGGAAGAAAAATTTTAGCTGAAGAAGGATGACCTGTCATACACAAATACAGCTCCCTCCTTATCTTTAAATCTTTATACATCCATCATTATTCGTTATTGAGGTAGCCAATTTTGTTTCATCCTGCAAACTTGGAACTTACATGTAGTCCCCTGGTCTAAATAGGTTTATTACATGCATAAGGAACAGCCACTTGACTTAGAAGATCGTTACGACACAAACATGTCTCCTCATTTCCATTAATCAATACTTTTCATTTTCATTGATTAACAATTATTATTATTATTATTATTATTATTATTATTATTATTATTATTATTAATTATTATTATTATTATTGTTATTATTGTTATTATTGTTATTGTTGTTATTGTTGTTATTGTTGTTATTATTATTATTATTATTATTATTATTATTATTATTATTATTATTATTATTATTATTATTATTATTATTATTATTATTATTATTTTTTTTTATACTATTATTAAATTATTATTTAACTTAAGAGTTTAAGGAATCAAAAATTTTTTTTCGCTAAAATAATTTCGGGAGGTAGAACCCCTGCCTCCTGTCTACAGCCTTATATATATTTTATATATATATCATTTTTATTATATATAGTATATTATTATATATATATTTAATATTTTATTATTTATTA
>JABUQX010078715.1:0-24861 GCA_015478945.1 Trachelipus rathkii
CAAAGAAAGTCCTCTGCCATGTATTTCACAGGTCGCATCTTCTTCCGAGTATTGTACCTATTCTCTAGTGGTGAAGTAATAAGGTTCCTGGTTCTTTCTTAGTACTTTCGGGCGCTTCTCTAAAGTGTCCCGTTTACTTGTTGCTTGTCTCCTGGTATCGGATCTATCCTTGCTCGTTCCTGCTTGACCTTGTCGCTCTCTCAATATTCTTTCGTATATTTCGTCATGTTATGTGGTCCATTCAGTAATAGCACATTGTAGAGCTAAAAATATACGAAAAGAATATTAGAACACACTTTCTATTCAAATATCTTTTTATAAAATAAAGATAATATATGTATATAGTAAGATACATATATATATATTATATTATATATACATATATTATATATAACACGTCCTAGAATATCTATAATATATATAATATAGTATATTAATTTTAAAATAATTTTCCGATTGTTTTACGTCATATAATACTAATGATAGTTATATATGATTATAATTATATATATAATATACTTATAAGTATAATATATATATAATATATTATATATATATATATATATATATTTATATATATATATAATATTATTATATATATAGTATATATATATATTAAGCTAAGATAATATATATAATACATATAATAATATATTACATATATATAATATATATTATATATTATATAATATAGTATAATAATATAATATAACTATATATAATATCTAAGATAAAATTATATATATATATATCTACCTTTTTTTCCCCAAGACCTGGGGCGTAAGAGGTGCGTGAAAAGAAAAGTCAGTGAAAAAGAATAGACATAAGTCGAAAAAGAAAAGCCCAGCGCACCTACCACCGCCTTCTATAGCGCTGATCAGAGACTTCGTCGACAGATCAATAAAATCCACCATAATGACTTCACAGGACTGCGAACGACCCTTCCACTATGGCCATATTCGTCGTGTAGGAGTTCATCCCCTTGGCACCAGGTGGTGGCACAAAACCATACCTCCTCGGACAAAAACCCACCCGCAACAATTCACTATGCCTAACTGTATGCACCTTTCTTCTCGCCTCTCGCCCAAACCTCACATTTCTTTCCAACAGGCATTCCTTTACTGATCTCAAATCCAACTTTTTCTTCGTCTCCAGCCGGTCGGATTCCGTCAACAGCACCTCACCACTATAACAGTTCGCTTAAGCCAACCGAGCTATCAATATCATGTACCTTTCCCCATGAACAAACCATCTCAACGTACTATTACTGACTCTCATTTACTCGCCTTCTTGAGTCATAAAGAGTATATAATAACGTTCATGTCCTCATTTTTCAAATCTTCTCAACACCTAATTACGCCCCTAAGATTGTTCTTATGCTGAACAACAGTTGAAGCTTTAGATCTATAGTGCTCGTTAATCCAACCATAGTCTCACTTACTATACATTAGCACAGGTCATATCCTCTCATGTAAGAAGACCCTAGCACACTCAAGAGTTTAAGTTAGCTTTAACAACATCCAACACCAACGATTGTAATTGCAACCAACCACTCTTCCTGAATCACAACGTTTCCTGACTACAACTTCTGCATTCATACGTAATTTACATTTTATACCAACATATACTCCTAAATATAAACCAAAGACACACTCTGTTCCAACGCTGAGCTCAGCCATCTTAATCATTAACTTCACACTGAGGAACTGTCCTCACCAACAACCAAACATACTTCTTAATCCGACTTAACTTTCAACACCCTCTTATTAACACAAGCATACAAGACTTGCCAATCTCTCTTACCAATTCCTCTCAAACTTTCTTCAGATTCGCACACAACAAAACCATATATCATCTCGCATATAAGTGAGGTAGGGCACCCTCACCATCGTACCCATTCTCCATCATTCTAACACCATTTCCTGCCAACACCACACCTCTATAATTCTTTCATAACCTAACCCGAATACAAATTTGTAAATAACCAAGGAGACCATACACAATCCCTGCAATTACTCCGCTTATTATATACCAAACCTAAATAACAACTCTAAGTAGGAACACCACCCAACCATTTATTCATCCTACAACAACGCCACTTCACTAATCGTTCACACTACTTTTAGATTCATTCAGAAGCCTATCCACCAACACATATATTCACAACCTGACATAGAAGACTTCCCCTACTTAATCCTATCATATCGCATATTGAGCACAAAACTCCATACAAAACTAAATACAATTGAGATCTTGCTTCTCCCCTCATTTTCTCATCGATTTGTTCCCTATCTGACTCCTTCCAGAAATATACCTGCTACCACTAGACCTTCTATTTACTATTATATTATATGTATTATATATATATATAGTAACTATATATATATACAATTATATATCTATATATAATATTATATATATATTATATATATATTACTATATTATATAGTTATATATATTATATTAAAATGAAAGTTAAAATATGGAAAGCACAGAAACTTGGAACGGACAGTCATACATTCGCTTAATAGTTGAACAAGGAGCTAGGTTTAGAGAAATTTGAAGGGACACCTTATTTTTGTTTACGGTGCTTTTAATTATATATTTATAATATATAATATATATATATTATGTAATATATATATAATATATTATATATATCAATCTATATATACTATATATATATAGTAGTATATATAGTCATATATATAATATATATATAATATATACTTATTAAGGCAACTGTAATAATAGAAAACAATATGAGTATAATAAAAATAATAATAATTAATAATTCTTAACAATAATAATAATAATAATAATAATAATAATAATAAATAATATAATAGATAATAATAATAGAAACCGATTTTGTTAAATACCCTTTCAATAACTCGATCTCATCTGCACAAATGAATTTTAACATACTGTTGAAAAATAGTAAAATAAACAGATATAACTAAATGAAGGCCAGAAAAGCACATTCTGCAGTAAACATAAACTGGAAAACAGGTATTCGTTAGCGATTGATTCAATTAAATATTAATTCGCAAACGTTGCATTGTCCGGCCGCGTGGCAATAACATCTGATTACGCTTCAAGCTGCGCCTTATAGAATATGTTCTTCTCTAATAATCGGTATGAATACATGAGGTAATAATACTGTTTCCTCACTTCCCAATAACTCTTAACGGCAAAATAAATTGAATCTGAACATTTCCAAATCCATAATATAATCAACATGCTTCTATATGGAAAAGCACGTCGAGCGACGCGCGCACACAACAGACACACACCACAGCACAGCACATCTCACACACACACCACAGTGCCACACACACACACACACACACACGACACAGACGTCCCATCACTAACACACACACAAGCACACACACACACCACACAAGCAATGCACGACAGCACACTACGAGCACATATAATATATATATATAGGTATAATATATATATATATATAATATATATAAAATAAGTATATATTATATAGTAATATATATATATATTATGATAGTTATATATATATATATACGATATATAATATAATATATATATATAGTATATATTATAATATATATATATATAATTTCAAATTGATTATTAATATTAATAGCAATATATAATTTAGTTGGCAAATTAAACCCTATCTCTATGCAACCACGAACTAAAACCCATGAAATTTAAAACGATAAAAACGCAAAAAAAATAAAACGATGTAACAAGATAAGTAAGTAAAGAAACTAGAAATTAAAAAATAACAAACACCGAAACTTTCGACCCATCACTTGGAGTCTTTAATTCAAGGAAGTGTTAAACTTGTAAACACTTCTGAAAACGCATAAACCGAGACTCAGTGTGCACTATTTCCAAACCTTTAATATATTTTTGAAGCAACAGTCAATTCTTTGTTCGAAACCTGTGCTATTATTTCAACAGGTCCTATCAATTTTTATTTCTCCTGGATTTTTGTTGAAATTATTTGCGTTTTATATAATAAATAATTCAATGAATTATTTGCTTTTCTCAATAACTTTGCGAGATAAAATTATTTCAGCGGAATTTATATTGATCGCATGATTATGTTCATTCATATGCTGGTACAAAGCAGAGTTGCGGTCTCCACACCTCAGGCTATATCCATGTTGATATGTACGTCTCTTGAAATCACGGTTTCACCGAAATATATTTTTCAATCACAATTATACAACTACATACTCGTAAATTTCCTGAATACTATCTTCATTATTTAATTGAAATTTTGACATAAATTTCTTCTTAAGAGTGTTTGGAACGGACTGAATTATTGAAACTGAATTTGATAAATTTTCTTAAATTCTGGTTTGCCGGAACCGGAACAGCTTCTTTTTTTGAGGCTCCGGCTCCAGGCCCCCCTAAAATTTCGGCTCCCATTCTGGCTCCAGGCCCCCAAAGATTTTGGCTCCGACTCCAGTCCCTAAAAAAAATTTCGGCTCCGGCTCCTGCTCCACTCAAAACCTCCGCGGCTTCGCGGCTCCTGTTTCTACTCCGCAGCCTTGGAATAAAGCAAGAAAAAAAAATAACTGGAAATACCATAGTTAGCCATTGAATTAATTTTAAATTAGAGAAAACTGGTAAAATAGGGATAACTCAAGTAGCTTACGTGAATAATTTTGTTAAAATGAACGAAATTTTGATAGGCAAAATTATTTATATATCAAAAATTAGTAGAATTAAATTTATAATATATATATATATATATATATATATATATATATATATATATATATAATATATATATATATATATATATATATATATATATATATATATATATATAATTAATATATATATTATATATATATATTTATATATATATATATATATATATATATAATATATATATAATATATATAATATATATATATATAATTATATATATATATATATATATATATATATATATATATATATGTATAATAATATATATATATATTAGTAATATAATATAATATATATATGATAATATATATATATATATATATATATATATATAATATATATATAACTATACTATTAGTAATAGTATATATAGTATACTATGTATTGACAGTGGCGGCTCGTCTTTATGGGGCTGCGGGGCTGGAGCCCCTCCAAATAAAAAGTGCCCAGAACGTAGGATGTTTGAACGGAGAATATATAAATTTTTTGTCAGAAAAAAAAAGTGGAAAAGAAATATTTTTTAACAATTTACATACCTGAGTCTCAGTAACATTGAGTAATTAGGATAAAGAATGCTTTTTGCAAGTCAGCCAAATTGTGTGTACGATACTTTTATTTCAATATATTACCAATAATATTAATTGTGGGCTGCTATTTTACAGCCCAGATAACAAAGTTAAATCTTTATAGTTTTTTAAAAATTAAGAACAACGAAGATGGCGACAAAAAGGTTGCCAATTCCTATAATAAATTTTAGCATATTTATAACATGGTATTATAATATTTTATAATTTTATAACAACTTGGGACGATTAATACCCATATAAAATTGCTTTCCAAGTTTGATCTGACTTGCTACATTTCTGTCCTTTAAATGTCCAATTCCTGTAACATATAAAGACATATATATAAGACAAGATTAAATCTTCAACTCTCTTTCCTTCAGTGAAAAGTGGACGTCCTTTTTTTGTTTCTTTTTTTTCGTATCATAAAAATGTCAATTTTAAATTTGCCTATTAAGGAAATAAATTCGATCTATTTTAAAAGAAGAATAAGTAATAATTTTAATAGCTGTAATCTGACTGAGAGTGACTGATGTTGACGACTTTACATCAAGTCTTGAAAATCTATTAAAATTGGTAAAGTTTTATTTAATTTTGCTAAAGAATCCTTCAAAGAAAGGTAAGGCTCCCATCAACTCTAGGCGATTTCGATTTCGTACCTACAAAAATCTGATTGACAAAAATTCTTATATATATATATACTATAGTATATATATATAGTATACTAGAAATAATTAATAATAGTATATATATAGTAATATATTATATATAATATATATTATATATATAAATATATATATAATATATATTACATTATATAATATAATATATATTAGTTATATATATATATATATTAGATATCATATAGTAAAATATATATATATATATATAATATAACATAGATATATAACTATAATATATTATTATATATATATATAATATATTATATATAATATAAGTATTATATAATATATATATAATATATATTATATATAATATATATATTATAAATATATATAGTATATTATTATAGTATATATGGAAAGATTTAACATTCCAAGGAAGCTTCGGTTGTCGATAAATGTAGATTATATCTCCTGGAAGCGCGTGCGTCATATCCAACGTTCAGAGCTCTTCATGGGGCAACGTTTTGATCTGTGACGTCAAGAAGTTGCGTACATTACGCTTGTCGTCAGAAAAATATAATATATATAAGTAATATAATTCTAATATATATATTATTATATAGATAACCGTGCGTCCCATGTTGTCCG
The DNA here is from genome assembly GCA_015478945.1 of Trachelipus rathkii. Classification (NCBI taxonomy): domain Eukaryota; kingdom Metazoa; phylum Arthropoda; class Malacostraca; order Isopoda; family Trachelipodidae; genus Trachelipus; species Trachelipus rathkii. The sequence goes on from JABUQX010078715.1 coordinate 6,554, forward strand.
GATATAGCGTATATATATATATCATATATATAGTAAATACCTATATATTATATATATATATAATAAGTAAATCAAATGTCCCAAATGGTTTTTAGATTTTATAGAGTAAGAATAGATTGTTGCGAATAAATGTCCCAAAATACTCATTTTTGGGATTTTTGTTTTTTGGGGTTTATCACTAACGAATACCCACGGGTAATACCAGCCCGATGACAGAGAAGGGTCTCTCGGCCTCGTAGGTGGATTACGTGGGGGAACTAATCCCGCCCTCCGGTGATGGTCTCGAACCCCGCTTACTTTGGTCTTTTGGGTGTCGTCTGGGGTTCCTCCGACCATGACCCATCCGGGGTAGAAACGTCCCCCGCCGTCCCGCATCGGTCGAGCCCCTAAATAAAGGTAAATACTACTTGTCTACCTCTCATTCTTAGTGGGGGGCTCGTTTGATACCGTCGACTGCTTGCCTGAAAAAGTATCTAAACGCTTTACTGATCACTGTTGCCCGAAATGTAAAATTTAAGCCATATATGATATATATATATATAATTATATTATATATATCTCTAAGTATGATATATATGATATATAAAAGTATATATGTTTATATCTATATTTCTAATATGTATATATATATATATACTTATATTACACTATATATATGTATTATATTTATATACGTATAATTACCCGTCAACAAGTTTGAAATTTTTGTACGGCTTCAAAAAATTTTCAAAACTTGCATCTCTTGTATACTTTTGAGAAATTGAAAAATTTGTGCCTAGAATGAGAAGCCGTACTAGATTGTTCTACTTTTCCTTCTCTGCTTAGGAATGTAGTGACTTAACCTAAAAAATAGCAAGCCAGTGACATTTTTTCAGTAGCAGGAAAAAAAAGCTCCTGTTTCCTTTACAATAAAAGTTATATTTCTGTCCTTGTTTAGTTAACTCACATCGAATATCACAGTGTATACATGTTTTGTTTCTAGCTATTAACTTGTGTAAATTTGCAGAAAAGCCAAATGAAAATGGACATGTCGGTCACCATTAAATTCATATATAGACAAAAATGAGCATAAGATAAAGTCATTATACACTCACTTTTATAGAACGATGTTAACATAAAGCGACGCAATAGCATCAAACTAAATTAATATTAATTTAGCGATAGCTATATTTAATTAAGCAACTGCCAGTTTGCTAGTTTCATCATATATCATTCCCCATAATATTGCCAGATTTTCAGACACAATGCGAAGCATAACCACATATATCATAATATTATATATAATTATATACTTATATATTTTATAGAAATAATATATATATATAATTATATAATATATAATACTAGTAGAGTAGGATAGAAGTTAATTTGATGATTAACTATAGTATATATAATTTATCCCACATATTACTTATACATACGGCAGTGTGAACGTCAGGATACGTCAGTATACGCAAAACCACAACGTCACAGTATGACGTCACGCATTCATTTCAGCTAATACGTACATACGAACGAAGCTCCGTTTAAATATATATAAATGCTATATATAGTATAACTATATATATAAATAAATATATAGTATATATATAATACTATATATATAATATATAAACTATGATATATAATATATTACCGTAGTAACGTATATATATATTAATAGTATAATATAATATATAGTATAATATTTTTAAAAAAAAATTTTGAGCTTCACAGACGTAATGGTATAATTTTTTTAATTAAAATTATGTAGTCTTACTAATTGGCGATAAACATTTTTAAGATAGTATAGATATCTTTAGTAAAAAAGGAAGATATTATTTTTAGAACTTGCAAATATCTATTAGATAAGTAGTCAGTCTTTATATAAATAATAAATAGTTTCCTCAAAACGTTGTACGGTTAATCCTTTAATTCCTAGATCTAAAAAATTTTAAGTTAAGAAAGAATTACTTTTAAAATATGATTAAAACTGTTTTAAAATAATTTTGAAAGTATATTCATAAAATTCCAATTTTTTGGACAAAGGTTACTTAACGCCCACACGGAAAGGGAGCTGGGATCAAAAAAAATTTTTCACAGGTACCATCAATGCTACGTAAACCTACCTATTATATTCGAATGATTTTTTTTTTTTTTTTTTTTTTTTTTTTTTTTTTTTTAACCTGTTTTCTAGGGGCCGAAATTTTATATATTATTTGGAAAGGTATTACACGGCAATGTTAAGGGGGCTCGAGCCGACGGGGAACAAGGGGGGGACGTTTTTCCATACCCCGAGGGGAGGGCCTGGAGGAAACCCCCGCGACAACCATATATACCAAAAAAGTGCGGGGTTCCGGAGACCTCCCCGAGGGGGGAAATAGTCCTACCCCGTAGTTTTCCCCGGAAGGCCGAGAGACCCCGACTCCTGCCATCTCCGTGCGGTATAAACTCATGGGGTTATTCTTTAATTAATTCATAAATAAACTATTTGACCCAGATTCCAGAAAGTGTGTTCCTTTTTGCTGTAGCCATTGTAGTTCTTTCAGATTAAATCTGTTTTTTTTTTTTTTTTTTTTTTTTTTTTTTTTTTTTTTTTTTTTTTTCATTTGCGTTAACTTAGTATATTATTGTATCATAGAGGCTACCTGTGGAAAAATTTTTTTTTGATCCGAGCTGACCGTTCCGTTGGTCTTCAGTATTTTTTACCCAATTTATTTTTTATTTACGATTGTATATTATAATAATATGTTATATAAATGTATAGTATATTATGATATATATATATATATAAGTATATAGTATATATATATAGTATATAATATATGATATATATATAATATAATAATATATATATTATATATAATGATATATATTATATATATAGTCAGGCTTTTTGGGTTCAATACAAGTACTTGAACTTACGACTTAAGTACATTTTTTTGGAGTACTTTTATACTTAAAGAAATTTCTGAAACCCATGTACTTGTACTTCTGCACCTCGTGTACTTGAAAATTGTAGCCAAAGTACTGCTGCAAGTAACTTTGTTGGCATTTTTAACTGCCAATATATATATGGTCATAATATATTTTTTTAAGCATTTTTTTAACGTTATTGATTTTCTTATATATGTATTGCAAATAAATTTCCATTTATCCGAATATAAAGTATGTCATTTTATATCTATATATATATATATATATAATATAATGTATATATATATATATTATAAATATATATATATATAGTATAGTATATATATATATATATAATATATTATAATATATAATAAAAGTGATAATATTATATATATATAATATATTTATATAAATAATATAATAATAAATAATAAATATAATTATAATATAATTTATATATATATATTATTATAATATAATCTATATATATAATATATATAATATATAATATAGTACTATATAGTATAAATATATAATATCGAGTATAACCAAAACGATTTGAACATTTTAGAGATTCCATTTTATTAGCTGACTAATTTCTGGTGGAATCCTTTTCCATTTACAGGCACAATTCGATAATATTATGGAAACCCCATTCTGTAATAAAATTAATTATTTTGAAGAATAATAAAGTTGAAAAAATAAACCATATAGATAAATTAATGATTACATATATTATGTGGTTATAGATTTCATAATTAAACAAAACTCACTTCAGAATTAAGAAGACGTAAGCTTAAGATTTCATTTAAGGTCAGTTTGAGATGCCAAATACATACAAGGATTGTATTCTAACAACTGAAGATCGGGTATTTTATATTGGGTTAATATTCCAAAATTCGTATCATGCATATGATCGTTTTCCTGAAGAGAATGAGCATTTCATAGCTGAATAGGGGGATGAAAAATGTCTATTATTTCTAAATGAAATACCTTATGCTCAGCAATACGTATGAAAGGCTTCGTATTGTCTTTCCTTTCCTATGTTGGTGGCAGTGCAGTCACCTTTCTTGTTAAATTATATATTACTGATAGCATAAAGGTAAAGGGAGTTTATCTTAAAATTTAAAGATATTTCCCAATTTGTTTTCAAACTCGAAAATCTAAAATCTAAATTTAAAAACTGTGTAAGAGCTTGTTTTTAAAACCGACGTCAATTTTTACGGGTCGAGATTCGTAACTGAATTGTTCCCCAAAAAAGCAACCTCACCACAAAAAATATCCTTAGGAGCTGTTAATTTAGCCTGAGATTGTCTTTAAAATTTTTGCTGAAAGTAATTTTCGAAAAGTTTGAGTCAATTAAATTCTGGGAACCCAATTCTTCAGAAATTATGCTTTTCAAGTGAAATGCCAAGTTGTTTGGTAACTTACACATAAGATGAGCGAAATTTTATATCTTCTGTCAAAAGAGTTTGTAATAAAGTGATTTTAAAATATGTAAACAATAAAAGAATAAAATTTTGTCGTCAATCCAGTAAAGTATATAGGTGAGATGGTGATGGATGGATTTGGAAGTTTGTAACAAAGCGTTTAATGGAGGCCTTATAGTTACGAAGGGATTAGAGGAGAGCCAATATAGTCACCCCTGATATAAGGGTAGGTGGATGAGGTAACTGTAGGTATTATAAGGGGATATTAGTTTATTGAGTTTTGTAACGAAAATATATTGGTATTTTGGTCGAAAGAGTGCATCAGTGACTGAAGGACTGATTGGGTGAATGAGCAAGATGCTTATTATGGTAAGAGGATTGTGGGATCCGAATCTTTACATTGAAACAAAATTGATTGGAAGAGAGGGGGAAATTAAATGTATTGAGGTTTTGAATGGATTTTTGCACAGCGATGTAAATTAAAGGGGAAGCTTATGGCAGGTGTTAGTCATATATGATGTTGGTGGTTCTGAATTGGATCAAAGTATTATGAACGATAGTGGTACGTGTGGAAGAAAAATCGAAGGATTGTTTAAATATTAATAGTAGGGTCGAGGCAGATAGTGTTAAGGCATTCCTTGGGTCTTCAAATTTGTTAAATAATGGAGATGGGGTTATGAAAGAAAATTACGAGTGGGCAGCGGATTGGTGTTAAGAATGCATAAGAGAATAGTAAGGTAACGAGAGTGGAGGGTTCCCTAACCTATTTATAATGCGAATATATTGTATTGTCGTGGGGCGAGATCTGAAGAGAATTTTAGAGAGGATGGATTTCGATAGAACTTTGGGTAGGCAGTGGTGTAAAGGATGGATTTGGAAAGTTAAGACGTGATTAAAGAGATAGTTAGGTATGTTGGAAGTGAAGATAGTCCCGGTGGCAAGTAACTTGTATTAGATTGTAATCAGGCAGTGTAAAAATTGTGGAAAACTTTAAAGATATTAAATAGAAGATGTGTGATGATAACATGTGGAATGATTAGATGCATTGCAGGAGGTAGGTATAGAAAGGATTCAGTGGAATGGGAGAAAAGTGCTTGTCGCAATTTAAACCGACTGAGAGTGGAGTGTAAAGGACTCTGAATCTTGAGTGCGCTAGAGTCTAAATGAATTAGATGGGTAGAGCCTTGTTTTAATGTATAGGAGTGAAACTATGTCAGGAATAAGAGGTATTGATCTAAAGGACAATGTTTCAGATTGACAATCTTAGGGGTGTTTAGAAGCTGTGTAAATTGAGTAAAATGAGGCGAATAGAACATATTAAGAAAAATGAAATATAGATGGTTTTTGGTCATTGTGGAAAGGAGGAAGAAAGAGTGGGTGTAAATCGGATCGTATAGATGAGTGCTGGGAATCGACCGGCTGGGAGAGTCCCGAAGTAAAAAAGTGTATATGCAGTAAAAGGAAGCCTGGAGAGATAGAATATGTGAGTTGTGCGAGGCAAGAAGGAAAGAGGTGCAAGTAGAAGGTAGTCGTTTGGATGAATAGCGGGTTAGGGGTTTGGAGATTATGAGTCTGTAGACCACCCGTGCCAGGGATAACAGATAGACGAAGATTGACGAATGCCTTAGATAGTGAGGCGTACGTCGCGGCTCGAGCAGTGAAGCTCCTAGATACGATTTGACTAGAAGAACTGCGACGAGTTAGTCTCCAACGAAAAAGGTATAAAGGGCGCGGTAAAGGTTGAGCTTTCTTTTCGACTTCTCATATTCTTTCTATTACTTGTCTTATTCCAGTGCAAATGGTTACACACACTTACCAGCGTACGTAAGCGACCACCCATTGTGGATGCGGCGAGAAGCAGCGGAATGGGTGATGATATGCATAATGTAATACTAATAATATATATAATATATAATTATATAAATTGTAATATATAAGATTATATTATATATATAATATATATTGAGAAAAATATAACAATAACTTATAAATATATATATAATATAAATATATAGATATATTAAATATAATTAGTATAATATATATATATAATATATGATTAAATTTATGTTATATATTATTATATATTGACCAGCATATATATCTATATATATAGTTATATAGAGTCATATATAATATATATATTAGTATATATATATATGATATATATTATCATATATATATATATATTATATATATATGGGAATATATATAATATACTTCATACAAGACGAATATCTTTGTAATCTTGTACTGGATAAATATGTACTTGTACTTGTACTATTAACAAAATTTCTAGAGTACTTGTACTTGTACTTGAACAATTCTAGAGTACTTGAACTTGTACTACAAGTACTTGTACTTGACCCAAGCCTGATATAAGAGAGAAAATATAAAATTCTAACAATGTTAAACTCTTTATTAGTATAAGTATCATAATATATATGTATTTTATAATATATATATTATGATATAATATGTGTATATATATAATATATAATATATATATATAATATATAATAAGCACTTATAGATAACTGTCAACATGGGAAGACTCCTAATGCTCAGGAGTTTATAGGAACCGACAATTGTATAGTATTAATACCAAGTGATATCTCACATGACTATATGAAATGACAAGTAATTTAAAGTTTTTCAAAATAATAAACTTTTCCCAAATGTTCAAAATAAAATTAGGTAGAGGGATTCCTGATTGAAAGGGGAAAAATATTAATGGCAGGTACTCGAGAGAGATAAACTCTCTCACTCAATCTCCATTACTTTCATTTTTTAAGTAAAAAATTATTTTGAATTTTCTAATTATAAGAGTTTATTCATCTGTAATAGAATATTAAGAGGGGGAGATTCGCAAGCAGCGTGAATAGACGATATATAATAATATATATTTATATATAATATAGTTTATATATATATACTATATATATATAAGTATATAGTATAAATATATATATATTTATAATAATATAATATATATATAGTATATATAATCATAATATAATCATAATATACAATATACTATACAATAATTGATATAATATAATTGATATATAGTATATAATATATTTATATATAATATAGTAGTAGTAGTATAATTATAATATATATAGTATATAGGTATAATAATATATAATTGTATATATTTGATATATATATAATAATATATATATATATATATTATATAGGTGTATCATATATATATATATATATATAAGTATATATTCTATATATATCATAATATATTATAGGTATATATAATATATGTAGGTGGAGGTTTCTCTGATTATATAATTATATTAGTAAAAGGAAGATATGATGGTATAGTACTATAATATATATATATATAATTCAGTATTATAATATATATATGTATATATATATGGGTTGGCCGACTCAATTTCTCTTTGGTAATTAGTTAATATTATATATTTAAGAAGGATGAAACAGGAACCTTGAAATGACTAGATTACAGGTTATATTCGTTTGATTGTCTACTATCAGAAGGTTTCATATAATTCCAAACAAATATGCAGATGTAGATAGTTAACTTTAAAGGTATAATTAAAAATTCAGTTTTTTCATTATATATATATATATATAAGTATATATAGTATATAATATATATATAGTAGAGTATATATATATATACATATATATATATAGCTAACTATAAGTATATATAATCAGTATATATATATATAATATAGTATAAGGGCCTATGCTAGCTATACTAAGTATGTGATATATAGATAAGTATATATATATATATATATATATGAGTATATATATAGTATATCTAGTGTATATATTATTATATACTATATATTAGTATATAGTATATATATATATAAGTAGTATATATATACTAGTATATATCAAAAATTTTGCGTGCGATGTCCATTATCTGTGAACTAATGTAGCCGAATGTCAAGTCTATTTTTTCATAATTTACGTTATCGAACGAAATGTAAAACCGCGAGCATAGCCAAAAAGGTTGAACTTTTTTTCTCTATAAAAATATAACTTTATACTAGCATGTGTCTATGTTGTGAGATTATGTTTAGTTCTGAGATACAATCGGAAAGTGAAAATAAACTATATTTGGTGATTTGTTGTGCTTCTTGCACAAGTTTATAACCGTCGGATTTCTCAGCAATGGCCTCATACCTCTAATTCTGTTTGTTTTTAAAATAATATATTTAAATAAATTAAAATGAAATAATGTTTATATATATATATAAAAGGGATCTTCTCAATTATCTTTTATCAAATAAAAATGTGTTCGGATCCATGAAATCGATATGGATAAAACTCACTCACAGATAATAGACATGATCCCCAAATTTCACAAGAGTTAAGAGAAATTTCAAATCCGGATCCAGTCCAGAGGTGGACATGATCTGATACACGTCGTTTAAAAGTGTGCAAATCAAGCATAGTTGAACAAATAGATAAAGGAAGTGTGTTACAGGCTTTACCAGTGGAATACAAGCAAGAAGTTGAGCATAGCAGTTACAGGGATGGACCGGGAAAGGATGAGATTGTGCTGCAAGGCGTGTCGCACAAGCCCTTTTCAATTGGGAAGATACAACCGGAAATTTCAGAAGAGCAATGTTCGAAGTGGTATCGATAGTATAATGAAAGTAAGAAAACAATTCCACTGGCTGAAAGAGACTGGAGAGAGAGAGAGAGAGAGAGAGAGAGAGAGAGAGAGAGAGAGAGAGAGAGAGAGAGAGAGAGAGAGAGCAGAATACTTAAAGGAAAAGACAAAAATCTCTCGATTCCATCTTTTAAAGGTGAACTGTATGAGTAAAACAACCCTAAATATGTGAGGCATACTCCATACAAGGGAGAAGGCAACCCTTGTAAAGAGCAAACAACTGGGGTGACTTGAAGATATTTCGAACTTCCCTCAGAACACCCACCTCTTGGAAGTTTGTTTACAAAGATGAGTAATGTGATGCTTCCAATTAGGCCCACAATAAAAAGAAACACCAAGAATACTAAGGATAAACAAGAGTTTGAGTTGTGTTTTTCGAAGAAGATATTATAGTTGATTGGATGATTTTGTGAAGTAGTAAGGTAGAACAATTGAGTTTTTGAGGCATTAAAGACAACCTTGTTCTCAAAGCCCCAATAAAAAATTCGAGAAAGGTCTGAGGTGAGTTGCTAAAAGCCCAAAAGTTGCTAAAAGAAGCAATAGAGAGAAGGTCATTGATGAAAAGCAGAAAGAGTTGAGGATAGGGCAGGACCCTGAGGAACACCACTTATTGAACCTTTGACAATTATGTTTAGTTTTTGTTCTTCTTTGGAAAAGTGTGATAAATTTGATGATTTGAAGTGATTAAACTTTATTTAAAAAAAATTTAAAGAGCAATGGCACATTCTATACTCGGTTAAATGCTTTTTATATGTCAATGCCAACACGCAAGTCTCCCGTAGTTCCTAAGAGCGAAAACTATAATCCGGTTTTTAGAAAGGAAATGTATCGCCAGTTAAGCCTCGGATTGCGAATGCAGTTTCCAGATGATCTTAAGAATTGTGAGTAGTTGAGAAGGGTTTTCAAAGATCTTATAAGAAACAAGTGAGAGCTATAGGGCGAATGTTTGAATTATCAGAGCGGCTTCCTTTTTTTCGGATTAGTTGGATGTGTGATGGATGAGATTAGTGGATAATTGCTGCAGCTGGTGATGAGAAGATATAGGAGGGGATAGAGTCAGGTATTTGGGATTATTGCATATATGAGTAAGTATTAGATGAGACAGTAGTAGAGATAGTATTTAGGAAGTTAAGAAATCGATCGAGGGCTGGGATTTAGGCCAAACGGGGAAAAAAGATATTGGTCAGGACACCCTGTTCATAACTACAAAGCGTAGGAGTGGAGGAATGTCACATCTGTGAGAGAATCAAGTAGATGAGGATGGATGTCTTGTCTGATGAGGTCATAAGGTCGTGATGTGGCTTCTAATGTCGCGTGTGAATTTCAGGGCTAGCACCGATCACATGTAATCACAGACAAAACGTTTGTTATTATAGGTGTAGATGGAGACGTGTGATGCCTGCTATAGGATGAGGGATGGTAGTATGGAAGATGGACTCATACTACGTGAGGGTATGGAGATTAGTATAGAAAAGTGGGTATATCCGAAGAGATTGGTCCTTTTTCAGTTGGTATGATATTGGCAACAGAATTTCATGCAGACGAAATTTAATAGGAGGAACGGGCAGATTTACCAGTGAAGATTTGCTTAAGTATGATTATTATTTTTTCGGGTCTGAGAGGCTCAGAAAAATGTCATTTTGTCAGTTAGACCAATAACAAGGAGAGGTTATAGGCGATACACTTTCCAGTGTTGAAGGTTGAAGCCTCGGCTTTGGTCTGCGGGTGCGAGAGTGGTATTCCTGCAGACGAATTGTCTACGGAGGTGAAGGAGAAAAAATATGATTTTACATTCACTTCCTGTAGAGTCGCGCGTCTCTAGCTGAATGCAGAGAACAAGAGCACGATTCGACCATTGGATTATGAGAAGGATTACTTGATAGGAGGTAATGACGCTTGCTCATCCGATTCTGACGATTACAGCTCCATCCTTATTTTTTAAATCTTTACATATTTATCATTTATTCCTCTATTATTTCTATTGGTATCATATGCAAACTTTGAAACCTTACATTTTAGACTATTGGTTTAAAATATTTTATACATATATGTGAAACAGCCACTTGACTAACCTAAGAAATCGTTACGGGACCACAAACATGTCTCCTATTTCCATTAATAAATACTTTCATTTGTCATTGATTAACTAATGATGTAAAAACTCCTATTTAACGTGCTTTAATCCTCCATTTTAGAGGGTAAATGGGGGACTACATGAAATTTGAACTTTAAGGCTGCATGTTATCTCAAACCAAGCTCCATAGAAACGTGTTCGCAGTCTTGTTTTAAATTCTTGCGCCTCCTGTCAGAAGATAAAACTCTCCAACTGCTAACGAGCGATGATTGTAATCCAAGTCCCTCATCGCAATAGTGTCGGCTGAGTCAGCCATTCTCTACAGTCGCACGAGCGTTATTATTATCTAAAATTTAAGAAGATTAAGGAAATCAAAATTTGTATCGCTTAACATATAATTCGGGGATGCTGAATACTATTCGTTTGCACGACACCTGAGTTGTGGTATTTATATAATAGGAACGTTAGATGTATTTTATTATTATACTATCTGTATTATATCTATATTATCATATATATATTACATAATATATATTATATATGTTAGAGAAGAAAAATTTTTAAAATATACTTTTTCAATTAAACATCGTTCATCGTCATAATTTACTATAATTGTCATCATGTGTCCATATATATATAATAGTTATCTATATTATATATTATCATATATATAATTATACTTATATATATTATATATATATATATATATATATTATATATATATATATATATATATATATATATATAATAATATATATATTACTTAATATATTATATTATTATTGATACGTATATATATATATACTATATATGTCACGGCCCCTCCTACGAGATGCTCTGCTTTATAATAAAGCCAAATATAAAAAGACAGTTCAGATGATAAGCAATAAAAATAAAACAAATATTTGCAATGATAAGTTTATCATTAGGAAGAATGGAACTCTAAAAACGGTACAAGTCATTTATTACTCTCAGTTTTAGTCCAGATATTATTACACCATAGTAACGTATAAAAAAAAAATTGATAAATCCCTATATATTGCATAAAAATATACATACCTAGAACTTTATATTAATTACTTCTTCACATCCAAATGCTGAGATTCTCTATTTAGGGGGATTTCAACGTACAACCACACTGAGTGGTTGGGCTCTCTTCACACTGATGCAGGTGGGGGAGGAGGCAAAACATTCAGTATTCTTAACGATCTGGAAAAGTTTAATTAAGGAACCTTACACATATACAGATTCGTCCTACACCCAATTCCTTGAATACCTAGACTTATGTTTCAGCTCAGCATATCAACTTTCTCGTTATAATTCCACATTTCTCCTCTATTGTTAACTCTGACCAAATCTGTAAGCTCTTATTACATATTTTCTCCAGCATGCTTCCACCATGCTACGAACCGTATTTCTGGACTTTAATCGGGCTAATTGGGAGGGAATTTCATTGTTTTTTTGGCTAACTACTCTTGAAATGAATCTTGCTTTGACCTCGGGGGATGCCTCGGTCACAGCGCTGAATCGAAGGTGGGGGCCGCGTAAACACGCGATGGGATGAGCCAGGTTCATTTCATGCTTCAACTAAATCTTTTTCTCCGCAAAATCCATGTTCGATGGAGCTTGCTTTCTCGGCGCGCCATTCAGGAGAGACACTGCGTATCGGGCATGGAAAAACTCATCTTCTCCTATTACTCTTTACTAATTTATTGACTGATCGGAATCGTTGCAGGGAAATTATTCGGCAGGCTAAGAGCAATTTCACTAAAAGAAAGTGCGACAACCTACTTGGCTCTCCTACTGCTAAAAATTTCTGGTCTCTTGCTAAAAACATCTCTAATAACTTTTGTAAATCTGCCTTGTCTCCTCTTATTCGCTCTGAGGGATCTGTAGCTAACTCTCCTATTGAAAAGGCTAATCTCTTCGGTCTCCTTTTTTCTAATTCTACTCTGGACAATTCCGACATTCCTCTTCCTACTCCTTCTCCTCTTAGGTTTCCTATGTCTCTTCCTATGATTACTCATGATCGGGTACATGGGATCCTGAGATCTATGAACGTCAGGAAAGCTAGTGGTCAGGATGGCATTCATCCCGTGTTTTTAGGGAGTGTGCTTCTGAGCTAGAGCCTGTCCTCGTTCAATTCTACTCTTTATGTCTTACAACTAATACATTTCCTCAGTGCTGGAAACGCGCATATGTCCAGCAAATCCCGAAAAAGGGTAGCCGCCCTGATCCTTCTAACTATCGCCCTATAGCTCTTACTTGTATTCTACCTAAAATCTTTGAAACTCTTCTTAACTCACATTTCCTGGATCACCTGAAGTCTCATTCCCTTCTTTCAGATCATCAGTTATGGCTTTCGCATTCGAGTCAACTGTGAATTTACTTTCTATCTAACTGATTTATTGGTCTTCTGCCCTTAGGTACATGGGGAGTCTTGGTGGTGGCGCTTGACTTTCCAAAGCTTTGACCGGGTTTGGCACCGTCATGCTCCCAAGCTCCTTTGCTTTGGGTTTCCTCCTTCTCTTTGCTTACTCTTGTCTAGATTTTTATCCGATCGCTCCATATCAGTCACTCGTTGATGGAGCGGCGGCTCTTCCTCTTTCCTGTTAATGTGGTGCTCCTTAAGGTTATGTTCCATCTCCTACTTTATCCTTACTTTTCATCAACAATCTACTTTGCTGCACTCAACTCTGTTCACTATTATGCTGATGACTCAACTCTCATTCTTCTACCTCGTTCAAATATGCTCCCTCTTTTTGCTTCTTGAATTGGCTCGTCTTCAGCTTTCGATTCTATCCTTGTCGATCTGGATGGGATTCCCGGTGGGGTCACCGCAACCTCGTAAAATTCAACTCTTTAAACTAAAATCTCAGCATAAACTAATAAACACGCTGCCACTTTCCTATTTTCCTTCGACGCCTAACGTTCTCCTGTGATAACATAAACATCTCTTGGTCTTAACGTAACAAAATTATCTGGAAACCTCATATTTTCTATAAATATTTCTGCGGCCTCAAAGAAGCGGAGTTCTGTTTAGGTTTGCGGGCATTTTTTTCGCTTCATAGCAAGCTCTGCATAGGGCCGTTATTCGCCCTTGTATGGAGTACTGTTCCACATTTGGGGGGCTCCGCTCCCACTTCTTCTATTGGAATAGGGTTGAGTCTAAAGCCTAAGAGACTCATAAACTGTCCCTACTTTCAAATCTCTTGACTCTATCTCTGCGACGTGACGTTGCGGCCTATCTCTTTTCTATAGGTATCTGTTCTTTCTTTGAAAACTTCAACAGATTCGCATTCCACTCCTTGCGTTCGCCCTCGCATACAAGAGGTGCCATGCTCTGCGCATGAATTTTGCGTGAGTATTGAGAACCCCAGACTTGTTCGTTGTGGTGCCTCTTTCTTTCCAGCTACTTCTGTTTTCTGTGGAACTCCTTGCTTCTTCTGTTTTTCCAACTATTTTAATCTTTCTCTCTTTAAACCCCACGTTGGCGCTCACCTGAGAGATTTGTTAGGGTGGGGATTGGGTGGGTTTTTTTCTTGTTTTTATCTTTCGAACCTCTTGAAATTCTACAATTGAGGATGTGGTTAACTGGTAAAGAAAAAAAAAAAAAAAAAAAAAAATTATAAAAAAATAATATTTTAAGGTTTGTGAACAAACACGTGAAATATAAAACGAAGTTATATAAACACAAAAAAACTATAAAAAGAGTCAAACTGGAAAATGCAAAATTGATAATTGGGAAAATATTCTTTTTAAAATAATAATTTTTCTTCTTTCATTAGAAACAAATAAAAAAAACCTCTTAATAAAATAAAAGCATCTTTCAAACACTCTAGGCGTTCTATTAAATTTTAGACTAAAGCTTCGGTTCCTCTTACTATAGACTACTATTAAGTATTGTTATTCTACAGTAAATTTATAATAAATATATTTTTAAAATAATTTTAGGAGCTTAATAAAAAATAAAACTGAACATCATTTTTAACACTAATCTTTAATAAGGATTCAAATGTTTTTAAAGTTTTCTGTAAGTTGAAAGCTTTTATCTGTGTGGGTTTCGAAAGGCGAGCCCTATTTAAATTTGTCTTTTATTATTAAAGTTTTCATCAGCAGTAGGAAACTTAAATGGTATTCCACCGTGGGTTTGATGTGAGTATATTATAGATGTTTACGATTAAATTTTTTCTGCACAGAAAAAACATATAAATAGCTTTATTTTTTTTTTTTTTTTTCTTAAACACCCTGCTTTTGAGGTACTCTCGGTGCTAACACGTCCCTCAACTTGGTTAAGGCATAGCACGCAACACTAACTACCGCAGTACTAACCTTATTATTTCCCTAGGCTTCCTTAATTGCTTCTATAGCTAATCCTTCCTGGTTCCAATTTTAGAGGATATTTTCTAGAATAGTTACGTAGAGGTTTATTTACTGCTCAAGGGACCCCACTATACTGGACTCTGCACCTGGCACTACTCACCCTCCATCTTCCACATCCTTCTCATGATAATTATCTTTTGGTATTTAATTTTTCTCTTTGTAGGATGGCCACCTTTTTTCATGTATGGGACCTACCTCTATATTGGCTTTTTCTGTGTTTTATTGACTAATACAATATCGGTCTTTAACTTTGTACAAATGTCGGTGGGTATGCCAAAATCCTATAGAATTTGGATATGGTCATTATCTACTATTGCAGGGTTTTAAATAATTCCAATGATTATTAGGAGTTATCAATATTATTATAGTTTGACATAGTCTGTAGTGAATCGCAGCTTTGCATATGGTATTATGTCCTTTCCGTAATACAGGTCCAACGTAGCAGAGTCTCCATATCCCGGATAATATTGTGGGGCACAGTATCCAACGGGGATTTTCTTCTCACACATCCTACATCCTATGCAGAGCCCATGCGACACTTCGATATGCATTTTTGACCATTGGTTCTTTAAGCACAAATCCTGAGCTGTAATCAGCGTCTTATCTACATTTATTTTCAAAATCCTCTTGCAATTGTTTCTATCGATTTTTCTTTATTGATAAACGCTTATTCATTAGTCATTTATACTTCTTTTTACAGTGTTTGGGCATGTCTATTTCAAAACCTTTGAAAAAAATACACTCCTCAAATCTACCTTCGTCTTTAATGATTTTAGTGTTTTCATTTCTCCTGTTGCTAGATTTATATAGAAGTGTGATTCGCTCTTGTATTGAAATGTTTTTGATTAAAACTATTCTCACAGTAAGAACACTTATATGGCTTTTCACCCGTGTGAGTTCGAGTGTGGGATTCTAAACGATCTTTTTGATTAAAACTCTTCTCACAGTAAGAACACTTATAAGGCTTTTCAACAGTGTGGATTCGAATGTGGGAATTTAAAAGATATTTTTGATGAAATCTTTACTCACAGTAAGAACACTTAAATGACTTTTCATCAGTGTGGGTTCGAATATGGGATTCTAAAAAATGTTTTTGACTAAAACTTTTCTCACAGTAAGAACACTGAAATGGCTTTTTACGCGTGTGGGATTCTAAATTACCTTTCTGATTAAAACTTTTATCACATTAAGAACACTTAAATGACTTTTCACCCGTGTGGGTTCGAATGTGGATTTCTAAACCACAAATACGATTAAAACTTTTTTCACAGTAAGAGCATTTAAATCGCTTTTCACCAGTGTGGGTTCGAATGTGGATTTCTAAATCATAATAACGACAAAAACTTTTCTCACAGTCAGAACACTGAAATGTCTTTTCACGCGTGTGGGTTCGAGTGTGGGATTCTAAATTACATTTCTGATTAAAACCTTTCTCACAGTAAGAACACTTATATAGCTTTTCACCCACGTGGGTTCGAATGTGGCATTCTAAATCACATTTCTGATAAAAACTTTTACCACAGCAAGAAAACTTTCTTCTGAATGATTTTTCACCCATGTGAGCTCGACATGTGGAAAGATAAAATGGATTTTTTTTCTTGATTAACACATTTAATCACAGTAATGACAGAACTTAATGGTCTTTTTTCATCCTTGTGGGTTTGAATGTGGGATTCTAAATTTGAAGCTGAAGCAGAAGCAGAAGCAGGACCACTATCTATTGTTGATGTTTTCGTATCAAAATTTCTGGACCCGGAAAAGTAGCTCTGCCTCATAATAAGTTTTGTCTGTTGTAAGGCGTCTTCTGATTCAACTTTAACTGAAATTAAAATATAACAAACATTAACAAATAAGTCATTTAAAATAAAAAAAATAAAGAGTTGTTGGAAGAATATATATATATATAATATATATATATAATAATATATATTATATATATATATTATATATATATATTATAATATAATGTATATAATATACTATATTATATATATTTAGAAAACCACGCGCTCACGGGGCGAGCCCTAATCTAAGGAGGGGTGTACTTAGATAAACGCCAAGCAAGGACGAGAGCAAGCCGGAGGAGAGAATTGCTCACATTTCACCCACGACCTATTTTGCGAACCTGGACTCACTTTGTGTTGGCCGGTGTGCTAACCACTGAGCTAACGCGGGCGCGCTTTTTTAAATAATATAAAATACTACAAAAAGAAAATACATATATACTACCATATACACATACATCGGTAACATATACATTAAAAATTATATATAAATATAATATACATATCGCAATCACTTACTTATCATATCACTAATTATGCCTAACACTATATCTACAAAATACTTTATTATTTCACTAATAAGTCTTACTATTTTACTATATTTTAATATGTAATTATTATTATTATTGCTATCCTTATTATTATTATTAATAATTAATATTATTTCACTGTATTTTAAATTATTGACCACTATTCCTTATTATTAACATTATGCATCTAATTATGCACCACTATCAATATGGGTTTTTTGCCAACCCTGGGTTAATGTGATAGAAGGGGCTTTCGGATTGCCAACAGTAGAAGAGAATTTGAAATTTTCTTTACTGAGACACAGACGATTGTCTGAAACGCAGTCTCAACTTCTACAATCTATTATTTTTATTATTCTTCATTATATTATTATTTTCTGTATTTAACAATTCAAATTCCAAAAAATGTTAAAGAATTGATTTTAACATTTTGAAGCTCCTCGAACCCAGCAGGAGAACAAATGAATATAAAATTTAAATCGTTTAAAAATTTTAACATTTCTAAAATCTCAGAATCTTACTAATAAGTTT
>JABUQX010078716.1:0-12500 GCA_015478945.1 Trachelipus rathkii
GACTATACTAGATTTGTTTTTTGAGATCTACTCTATTAATTTGCCTTTTAATTTCATTCGATGTGTATATAAAGTTATACTATCTATGAATTTTTATGGCGCTATTTGGTAATTTTTGCCGTTTTAATGGACGCTCTTGGCTGGTTCCTCGGGCTTTTCTAACGAGAGTCAAACTTGTTGAAATATGAGGTGTTGGCTTTGCCCCATCAACTCGGGATATTAGGTGTATGTGCGGTGTTTTTCAACATTATTTATATTCTATTTTTTCGGGTCCACTAGCCTAACTCCATATGTTGCGAAACTAACTTTTTGTGTTTTTCATTTTTGCTTACACTTAGTATTGGAATATTCAATTAATAAACAAGCCATACCGTTATCATTTATAACTCAGTTACTAAGGTTACTGGTACTATATATAGTGGTTAACAGTATATTTTTTTTTAAGTCTCGATAGGCCTATGTGGCTCTGCCCTTTGAAAGAGAAAAGTCACTTCATTAATTTATATATTTGATCTGTAATATTACTATGTAGTTATTTGGTTTGGTACATATGTTTGTGCGCTATATTTTTCTGATACAGGCTTTTTATATATTTTTTAATCCATGTTTGGGATTTTAATTTTACTTTTATTTTTTTTATCCCTTATTGGGTTTTGGCTTCTAAAAGGGCTCTATTTTTTCTTATACGTTTCAATACCTAATTACTTGTTGTCTCATAGGCCTATGTGGTTTTGCCACAGGCCAAATATTTTTTAAGGCCAACACACAGAATGAGGAGTGGGATACTATCAGCTCGTAGAGGAATCAAGAGAAGTAATCCTGTCCGACTGCGCCATCAACAGAAGTAAAAATTATATCTGAATTGGGGTTAGGGATTATATGAAGAAATCGGAATGATAAAGACGGGATTTTTCAATAATAGTCGATTTTTGAGAGAGTTTGGTTTTGAGGCTATACAACAAACTTTGACCACTATTTATAGGTGCGGGTATTTTATTCATCCATTAAAATCTATCATAAAAAAAATCCTCTTTATAGCTGATCTTCTCTTTCCTCTTCTGTGATACAACCATTACCAGTTGATGTATTAGTGGAAGTTGAGCTAGCAAGACGGGAGCAGGCTCTTCCAATCTGTAAGGATGGGATCTTATAAGTCCAACTTTATTCTTATTTTTTATTATTACATTAGTATTATATTTATTATTCTATTATATTATCTATTATTTTATTTTTATGTGATCATTAAATTAAATTTTTCTTCGATCAGTTAGCCTATATCGAAAATAGTTGAAATTTGTTGACTTTTTACCTTTAAACTGAATTTTATTTTTTACATTTTTAATTTCTGAATAGTCAACTTCTACTAGGTATAAATAGTTCACTTTATAAGTTTAAAGATCTTAGGTTACGCTTCCTCTTATTTTTGAATTCTACATACCTAAACGTATGTGCGCGCAAGAACTAAGAATCAACAGCTATCATGCTATATCCACTAATTGAGCTTGAGTTTTGATGCTTACCCTAATTATATGAAAGAAGTTTCCTCCATTATGCATATTTTTGGGTTTTTTCTTCTTTCTTGCATTTTCTTGGGTGCAACGGCCCTTTATCTATTTTTCGCCTATGCTGCTCAATTCTTCAGGTCTGTGTATGGGTGGCCTAACGCCACTTTATTGAAATATAATTGATAATATAAAAATATATTAAAACCTTTTAGTTTTGCTATTTTATTTTGAGATTTTTCTTTTTTCACTGCTTAATGGATCCATGTGATCGTGATCCTGTACTCTTGAGATTTTTAAGCTTTTTTATTATTATTATTATACTTCTTTGGGGTAGTGACCAAGATACATAGTCTTGGTCCAATACATGTGTATTTTTAGTTTCTGGCACCTGTATTTCCAATTTCCTCAATGGTTGCACAGAGAATTTATAATTTGCCGAGTTAGTTATGGCGCTGCGCTTTTGTTTTTGTCCTTCGTTCGTTCAACAAATCAAAATGTCTAACAATTAGATATCTTTGAGACGCTCATGGCACAATTCCACGCACTTTTAGCGTTGATTCCTAACTCAAGCTCATGGTGTAATTTGTTAATTTTTTTTTTTAGTTGTAAGATTATAATTTTAAGTCTTCTTATTATTCAAATACAAAAGATGGGGAGAAGGGATTCAGATTAATCTAATTTTTATTACTTCAATATGGACCACTTGAAAAAACGAGTATAAAATATAAAAACTATATATATATTTTTATTATTGGTAGGTTAAGTTTTGTACTGTACGGTATATATACTTTGTAGATATATCTTTATCTAGAATTTTATTTACTAAATATTATACTATTTATATATATATATTTATAGTAGTTTTTTTTATATAATTATTTATATATATTAATACGTAATATGTGGGGTAATTTGAAATACATCGTTGGGGCAATTGGGATACCCATGCCTGGGCTTCGCAATTTTGGGAACATTTTAGGTGGGGCTAAAAAACTCTTAAAAACGTACATTTAGTAAATACAAACCATTAATAATGTATGTAAAATGTCTAAGGAATTAAGTTTTTATAAAACCTTTGGTTTATTTTTTTTTAATTCTTTGATTTTTTTTTTTTCACCAAACAACAAATATTTTTTGAAAATTAAAATTGAAAAATGCTAAGAGTTGTAGCGTAAATACAAAATAACGCTAAGATACAAAAATAAATAAAAGTGAAAAAGAGCTTTGGAAGCCATTGAGATACCTGAAACCTGTTAGGTATAATCTTGCCTTGTGTTTTATTTAAAAATACTTAAGTGCGGGCAATTGAAAACAGGGAAAGTGCAATTTTGTGGGCAAAATGGGAACGAGTATAAAATGTTGTGTGGCAAACAAAAACCATGTCCACTAATCTATAATAATGTTTAATTTATAGCATACTTTAACATGTATCTGCAAACTATTTCTTTTCTCCCTATTTTAAATTAATTCTAGCATAAAACTTAACAATTAAATTAAACTTTTAACAATTATACTCTGGCGCCTGGTACAGCAGTTGCACATGTAAGATGTGTGCAAACTCTGTTCTCGAGTTTTTAGTTACCTTGACATTATTTTTCTCCTGATATAGTTAGCATTACCATGAAAAAATCTTCTTTGTAAAAAAATTGGTACCCTTTATGAACACTAAAAAATAAATTAATGTTTAAAAATACCTTTGAGGGTAAAGTTGTCAGATAGTTAGCTAAGGGTTGTTTAATGAATAAATAATAATTATTATTCATGCAGTGGTGGAGGCTATATATGTATGGGTGTATTTTTTTATTGTTTACTTTCACGCGTAACCACTTTGTTTGTTTAATTGAACTGACGAGCTTTATTTCAGTATAATAAAGTTACTTTAAATTTAAGTAGGTCTTTTTCAAATCTAACTATTATTCTCTATTTTAACTTTTTTCCATTTTTGAGGCAAAATAAAAGGTAGTGTAATTGCAATTTCTTCTTTATTACACACTGGTGTTTAATTAATTATTTTGCCATAAAATATGGCGTTTTATATTTTTATAGGGAATTATAATGCACAAGCTTATAATAATATTACTGTTATTATATTTAAGCCTTTCAAATATAGTGTTCCTCTTCAATTTGGCCTCCACCTATATCATGAAATTTGTGTGGGCCTAATCATTGTAACAACGACCTGATTTTTACCATTGCTATTTTATAATAATTACCGTTATTAATATCACGATTAAGCTCCTCCTGTCGTTCGTCCTTCTTTGTATGTACCATATTTATGATCGAAGTTATCCTCATCGGTTAAGAGAATCAAATTTCAAAAGAATAAGTTAAAGTTAACTACTTTATGGAACAACATTTTGTACTTTCCGAAACCCACTCCCTGTTTTTTGGCGTTCCTATTTGCCTTCCCTTTAACGCGTATTATTCTAGCATTATTTATATTTTACTTTATATGCTACTACATATACAGTATTATGACGTAAGTAGTATATATACATATTATATATATATAGGCATATATGAAATAACTTTTATACTCATTACTTATTTTTTTTATATAACCTGATGTAATACATTCTATTAAAAAATTTATAGTTATATCTATATTTATCTATTCTATACATATTCTACGACAATTTTTTTTCTGGCAATGAAACTACCAAAAAAATCTATCCATTTTCTTCTATACTATTTAATGTTTCATATTTATTTTGTGAGGGGTATTTGAGTTATACCGCCCCTCTGACATCTCTGTATACTATACTTGTTTTATTTTCATAACCAATTTAAACATATAAGGTAATATATTCATTTGTATAGCCGCTCCACGGTTATCATGTTATTTATTACCTCCATTAACATGTATAATTTTTTTCTAACCAATATATATTCATATATTATAATTATTATTTATTCTTCTCTATTTTTTACTTTATTATCTTCTATTTATTTATTTTACTTTATTTTCTTATTTATTTTATATTTACTATATTACTACTACTTTTTATTATGTATTTTATTTTTTTTATCCCTTTTATATTTTATTTTTCCTTTTGTATATAATTTATACTATTATCTCGTAATTTATTTTATATTCATTCTATTCTTTTTTCAATTACGTATTTACATTTATTCTTTCTTTATTTATTCTTCTTATATCATATTAATTATTATATTTCCTTATTTGCCTGCGGGAGAGACGAGAGTAGTGAGAAATAACAATTTGTCTGAGCGCTGCTTAATTTCGTCTTTTCAACCTTATTCCCAGCATGCATCTACATCCTATACGTCATATTTCTGGCTTTCTCTCATATCTAGCTTTCGTATATTTTTGTTATTTCGATGCCCTAAGGCTGTTTTTATTGGCATTAGTCAATCTCACTTTTCAAACCATCCTTTTTATGGTCGTTCTTTAATTATTTTTCTTATATTTTTTTCACATTGCATTCTGATTTCTCTTTTTTACGCTAGCCTTCCTACCTCGCTTCCACTCACCTCAATTAATTAGTTAAATGCCTTTTTGTTACATAAATCTATTGTTTTTTTTTTAATTTTATTAAATTGTGCTGCATGCGCGTGCTCTATTTCCAAGTTTTAATTTTTTTCTTTTTCGGAGGCAGTTTCTTTTCCTAGCTCCCGATTATGGTGTTTCTATTTTGTTTATGATGGCATCGTAGCGACGTACTGTCTGCGCGCTTCGCAGGGAGCAGGTCGACTTTAACTCTCCTCTCTCAGAGAATAGGTCCAGGTAGAATTAGTCCGACGATTATCACGACTCGGTCCCGCACCTGCTTTCCTTGACCTCTACTCACGATCTTTTGAAACGAAAGCCGAGGGCAACAAAGCGGATGGTTTCAAGGCAGCGTCCGTGAGTTTTCTGTAGTTGTAGTTCTGCGGTAGTTGTGGATGTCTTGTAGTGCCTGTTTTCTGCGAATCTTTGGCTTGTGATGCGTTTTGTTTTTGTTGAAGCCCGGTAGGGCTGGTAGGTCTGTTGAACTGTGTTGTTGTATTTTTGGTTGTCTTCATGGAGCAGGAGGTACTGGACGAGTATTGTGCAGAGGTGGATTTATAATGGTGAGAGGTCTCATGAGATTTGCTAGAGAATTTCGAGGTAAGAGTATAGGTGCGTGCCGGAGGACAGGATGTAGTAATGCCGGGGGATAGTATGAAGTCTATGATGAGAAATTAGTGGTGTTACAATAGAAGTGAGCCGAAGGAGGGAAAGTTGTTGAATTGACAAGGCACCAGATATATCCAGGACTTCTTGAGTATAACTTGGACAGTTGTATAGCCCCAAAGTTAAGCAGTCTTTCAGTTCTGGTTAATTTTGGCGCGTTTTTGGTAGACAACCTTTCTATAAAGGTTTTTAAAAATCGGTTATATCTATAAGTAGCAATTGTAACTCTAAATTTAGGCCTTACCTCTAGAATATCGGTTTGTTGATTTTCAAAGCCTGTTTTTGCTCTGTGTGCAATAAGATCTACGATTAGTCCATAGATAACTCCTCGCCTTTTTGTGTTTTTAGTAAACTTACTTATCACTTAAAAAATCTTGTTTTAGGCTTGTAAAATTTGATTTGGTTTGAGTTATTAGGTTATATAGATGATAAGAGAATTAGGTTTCGATAGTTGAAATATATTGTGATTATATAGATAATTTTGAAGTAAATTTATACCTTTCTATCCCTTTATTGATTTTTAAAACTTTGAATTACCAAACAACTGACTAAATTTTAAGTACCTTGGGACGGGGTTGGGGGGCCGGTTTGAATTAGCCAAAGTGAGTCCATCAATGTTCATGGCATGTATGACTGTGGGGATTTTATTTTTAGTTAAATTTTAAGTGAATATCAATGTGATACCATCATGTAAGGACAAAAATAACATTTCCGCTTAAACTCTAAGATAAAAGATACTGTGATGAAAGAGCAAATAGTTTCTTTAAATCCTAATGGTTATATATAAAATACTATATTTCTATAATATATGCACATATAAAATTTAAGCGCAAGGAGGAGGTTAGAATTGCTGGACAGTTAGGTACCTCATATTTTAGTCCGGGGGGTTTTTGTTATAATCCTTTTGCTGCCACTGGGAGAGTTCATAAAACGCTATCTGCAAGTTAAAAGAATTGAAATTCCTTTTACAAATCAGATAATTCCTCGCAAGTGAATCCTTGACATCTTTGACAGTCATGTCCTCTGTCTAACTATCGCGGTTTCTCTGACCTCTGCTTTTTTTTCACCTGATCATCAGACTCTGAGTAATTTGATTCTGTTTGAGTAGTCACAGTTGAGGTGAATTTATACGCTGATATGTTAGCAAAGGTTGTACATCTACACGATAGCAGTATCACTATTACTTTGAATAACTGAATTTGAATTTGAGGGACCAACTTGATCTGTAATATCATTGTTTTGACCATCTGAATTGCGACGCGTCTCACTGTCTGCTTTTCTAGTCACTCATTCTCTCCACAGGAGACAGAGTGGTATAGATAACTCAATGGTAGACGTAATTGACAATATAAGAAATAGTGACAGGTTGTCCCATCTCACTTTTTTAATAACAACACTAACCCTGATCTACGTGATCACCTAACTAAATGACCTTCCAGAACTCTACCTCCAAAGTCAGAAGGGTCTTAGGCCTTATTAGGTGTGTTGTGATTCAGAACTATATCTCCAATTCCTTATCTGGTTGGTCACGTTCTATGACTTGTATAGCAGCATTAATCAACTAGTCTTGTGCGCTTTTAATTTTTTTACATAGGTTAAGTCACATTTCATACCTATAGTATTCTCTGAAAGTTCTCCCAAAAACCATTGCTTCATTGGAGCGTTAGAGTTATGGGCGCTATAGTTTTGTTGTTCTGTTCACGCGGAGGAAATTTTCATCCACAGTGTGCCTGGCAACTTCAATTGAATCTATCCTGCTAAGAGTGGCGATTTTTATACATTTAGGATATAGAATTTTTTTACTTCTTTGTTTTTCCCTGAGTATAATCTCTTTTGAGCAATCGGGAGAGCTTTCCAATCATTATC
This sequence comes from Trachelipus rathkii, assembly GCA_015478945.1. Lineage (NCBI taxonomy): Eukaryota > Metazoa > Arthropoda > Malacostraca > Isopoda > Trachelipodidae > Trachelipus > Trachelipus rathkii. The sequence goes on from JABUQX010078716.1 coordinate 7,549, forward strand.
TTGATGACCTTCTATACGTGTATGGTAGAGGGGTTCTCTGAATTGTGGTATAACAATTCGGTGATTTATTTTGAAATACACTTGTTAGATTCAGTTGAAAGTATGTGTTATCAGGTGTTTGTCTTTTTATATCGTTTTTATAGATGACTATCCCTTTTAACTGTTCCGATCTATTTTCTCTTTTTTTTTTTCAATACTGTTAATCTCCTACTCACTGAATTTATTTTGATCTTTGATATTCTTTTGTATATTTTTTGTTTCTGATGTTTATTGATACTGCATTTTATTTGTTTCGGGTTTTAGAACTATTATTTTTTAAGTACAATAGTTTCTAACAGTTGTTATTTGGTTTTGGTTTTTCACTTGATTGTTTGAAAATGTTCCGTGGCATTTCTATTCTGAGTTACAAATTTGGTATTTGTGTATGTTGTCCATAATATATTTTTTGTAGTATGAAGCGGTTGTGGATATTAATTAGTAAATTTAATGATCAGTTTGGAACTATTTGATGCTGGTTAAGTGACTATTTCTTCACATCAATGAAGTATTTTTCTCTGATATTTAGTTGCAGAGTGATTTATTAATCAGATACTTATTTTCTTTTTGAAACTCTCTCTTATGCTATTAACTCTTACCAACTGATGAATGTCGCCTGTATATTTGTCCACGTCTTTGCTTAGTTTGTATATTGTTCTCATAAGGACTTGTCTTGACGTAATTATTTTATACTCTATGATGAGTTGTAAGAGTTTATCTCATTTTCGGTCCTTATTCACTTACAATTTGGGTTATATTCCTTGTTTTAAATTTTTTTCTGCTATGAGCGTTATATTCAGTCTTGTATCATTTTTTATAATATCATTTTTTCCCAGCCCTCGCATGTGGTCCTATTGTGTTAATTTTTTTTCTGTCCGTATAGCCATGAGCTCTGATTGAAATTTTGATTTATTTCGTTTTTTTGTAACAACACCAAGCTGTTGCAATCTCTGATCGATAGAAGTCTCTTTATTTATTTGGTTAATCTCTCAGTGAAAGTATTGATGATCGTCTTTTTATGTCCTAATGGAGTAGAAATTGTGTATTTATCTCATTCATTCATTTATTATTTAAATATGTTGTTTCTTGGCAATTTTTCTCCTTATAGGTCGATCGGATAGGTCCTTTATCATTCTCGACTGAAATAAGCTTATAGTTGATCTGACAGCATGGATTTGCAAATCCTTTTTAGGATTTTGGAGAAGGTAATATCTCCTTAGGAAAGACAGATGCTGCTCGGCATTATCACTTTGGTTCAACGACCATGAGTTTAGGGGCTATTCTGCAATCCACAATCTTCATCTGGCGCCCTTTACTCTCTGCTAATGAAGTTTGAATATTTTTGTAATTACCTTTTAAGTTCCTAATGCATTACAGGGACCTTTGAGTACTGTCTTAAAATGTAGGCATAAAGACTTGAGAAATCAACCTTTACAGATGTGTTATCATATGTTTAAATCAGTCTTGGTCACTTAATTTGGTTTCTTCTCGCTTATGACACAATATTCTATTTTAATATGTTTCTTAACTCATACGCGTCTCCATAGAGATTGATCTAAAAGAATCCAACGCAGTAGGTATCCTCTCTTACCATAATGGTCAATTATTTGAAGAAAAGTAGAGGTTTGTACACCTCTGGTAACTTCAGGCGTCTAGTGCTTGAGTGATTTTCTAGCGAGTATTGCCAAGGACTCTGATTTGAGGAATGATTACTTTTTTATGGTGCTAGGTGCAACTATGATTTTTGCATTTGGGGAAGTAAATTCGAGCTTCTAATTTGTTAATCACAATATTTATATTTAATAGTCTTTTTTAATGCCTTTCCTGAGAGCACGCGCACATGTTTTTCTCTTATGAGAAGGGTATATACCGAGTTTCATTGCTCATTTTTCTAAAGATTTCCTTTTATGTTTTTTTTTTGAACTGTTTACTTATTTTTTTTTGAGATTATATTTCTTAATTTGATTTGATACATTGTGAAAATCTCGCAACACTGAATTACAACTCTAAAGAGGCAAAGCCTCAGTTGAGAGGGCCACCTTGGCCGCGTCTGCAGAATATAATTAGAACTTGACCTATATCTATAACGACAAAAACCATAATCACGAGGAATAAGCATCAACAAAATACAAATAAAGAAGTTTTGAGGGAGAAGTGTTGAAAAGTCTACCCTGTGTCAATTTCAGAAGTATTCATGTAATCTTATCTCTCAAATCTCGAACACTTATGTGAAGACCAGAGCCTAAAACCTCTAAGCAGGGACCTTTCATTCTAATCGAGACCTTTCTGCTATATTGCTCCCATTTATTATCCTTATGAGGTTTATATAACTCGACTCGTTCTAATTATAAGTTATTTGGGTAAAAAGATATTTAATAAAGGATCAATACCTTGGATCACAGCAGATTTACAGACAATCTTTTGGTATCTTGCCATACAGCATTTACTGAATGATTCTTCTGCCTTAGTTCAACTTATCCTGTAAGAGGATTCTATTTTAAAGATCAGCATCGTTATTCCCTATAGGGGAAAACACATCTTTAACATTACATTAAATGAATTCATAGATTACTTTTTTGTTCTTTTTTGTAATTGCTTTCCCCCCCTGAAAATAAATGTTGAACATATTCTAGCCTCCCTCTTCTTACCCAGAACGTTCTTAAATGATCATTATTAGAGTCCCAACTTCTAAGATGGAAAACACCACTTCCAATCTTTTGTTGCATTCATAATAAAGTTCTTTTAAATGTTGTAGACATTGCCACTATATTAATTAACAACAAAAAAATTATTTAAATAGAATCTGCAGTTTATGCATCATACCTATTAAGACTGAGCATGATGCTTAATGATATAATTGAGGATAAAAGGTGAGGATGTGAAACCAAAAACAATGGTTGAGTATCGATAAGCCCTTTAATTGACCATTACTTTTCCAAAAAAAGCAAAAGCGATTGCGCTTCGATAGATTTTAACTTAATCTGAAGGAAGGCTTGTTTAATATATCTGATACATAACAAACTGATTTTGATCTGAACCGGAATAAATGACCCAACAAGGAGGACATAAGATTGGTCCAGTATAGGCTGCCTCATTTAGAGATGGTAAAAAATTAGTTTTAAGAGAACATTTAAACACAGGCCTGACCTTTGTTGAAACTTGTTCACCAGTTTTGATAACAGGTCTGTGAGGAACCCAATATGTTTTTTTATACTCAGAGGGAGAATACTCTGAACTCTTCAATAATACATCAGCTAATTGTTGCTGAAAGACATCATCATAGGCTTTAACTAAATCTTTTCTTTCTAAATTTTCATGAACTCTATTAAGCACCGCAAGAGCAATGTTATAGTTTGATGGCAACAAAGGAAGTTTATCTTCAATCCATGGAAGATCTATATGATATTTTCCGTCTTTAAACTCTATACCACCTTTGAATTTTTCAATCTGTTTCAAATCATCTTCAGATTTATTATTATTCATACCTTCTATACCTAAGGACTCTAATTTGAACAATGTTTTCTTAATATTATGTCTACCTCAGAATTACTTAGTATGTGGCTTAAAGGATTAAAATAAGAATTACAGGGTTTAAGACTGCATTAACCAAAGTATGGTTAACCTGCAATTGATTTTGATTTAGATTTTGATTTTGAATATGATTATGATTTTGAACAATTGATGATGGATTTGAAACTCTTATTTGATTATTGTATATAAAATTGGTAATATTTCCAAATGGAATAATAGAACCATCTCTTAACTTAAAGCAGATCCACTCATACATTTTAATCAATTCTAGTTGAGGAAATACTCTAATTAAATCGATGCCAATTAAGGCATCCAAATCGAAAAATGAGTTATTAGACTCTTTATAGCCAGAATCAGCCAATTTGTAAGATTTATTTTTTAAATTAATTAGAGCCTGATCTACGAACTTAATCTCGTAACTTAATTTAAGATCCTCATCAACCAAAAGAGGAAGGGTGAAACAAGACTGGTCCATATATACATCAAGAACAGTCTCTTTCAAGTGCGGGTGCTGATACCTAAATAAGTTTTTATATCGTATTGGTGCTTTGATGATTCTCTACAGATATATTGAGTTTGTCCAGCACTCTTTTAGAAAGGTAGGAACCTCTGTGAGCCACAGTCGACTAGGCATCGAACTGAAGCCGAAACTTTACCCCTACCAATCCTTATAGTAATTGATGGCAACAAATATAAATTGTTGGTGCTTTGACTAAAACTAAGACACACATTTGTAAGGGTGGAACTTTTCCTTTGCTTACAAAGAGCTGTAATATGACTTCTTTTGTTGCAAACTTGGCAACTAAAAGAAAGTTGCTCCTCAAGTCCAGGACACTGATCTGCAGTATGTTTATTACTTGAACAATTGGGGCATAGATTTATTTCATTACACCTTTTAATTCTTAACTCATAGGTTTGATAAACATTGCAATTGGTCATCACATGACCTTGTGATGAACAAAACTTACAAGATTTTGAATAACCTTTGATTTAGAAGTGCAGGAATTAATACTAGGAGAAGCTTCATTTCCAATAACTTCATTTGTATGAGTTTGAAATTCTGCAAGCAGAATTGGAGTCAGGCTTATTATTAGATTTTAAGGATTCATTCGTCCTTTGATTTTCATTAATTTAAAATTTAAAATTAGTTACCGAAGTATTTATATTTTTAATATTTGTTATATTTTTATTTGGAGGGACTTGATTGAAGTTTTGACCTTTATTATGATTTGGCGCTTTTTAACAATATTTTTGATAACTTCATTATACTATCGAATATTTGATTCAAATCAGGGTAATTGGTATTCAACTTGCGAGTAAATTTCCTTTACTACCACATTGGGTAATTTTGATAAAACTATGTGGCTAAGTACTACTAAACCTGT